>CAEFZY010052669.1:0-19109 GCA_903066815.1 Brachyrhaphis roseni
TATATATATATATATTACATTTAATATAGGGTTTAAATTCAAAATTAGCATGATTTTTAATTTTTTTTTTTTAACAATGTGAGCTCTAGCTGTTATAATCTGACGTTTTGTCCTGCTGCTACATCTCCAATTATTTTGCCAGATTTTCTTTTCGGAATTGTTGTATATTTTGTTTTTTTTTATATGCAGATCATCTGGATCAGATCTAGAAAAAAACAAACAAACAAACCAAAAAACAAAAACCAGGCACATCTACCTGTGAAATTTTGCCTTTGTAAAAGCAATCTCCCTTTTTGTTGGTAGGTGGAGCACCAACATAGTGACAGAAACACAACAGCTGGTCATCTTCACAACTGAACTGGTAAAGATTGTTACACAGTGATTTCCCTCCGACTTTCACATTGCACTCCTATGCAGTGCCTCGCAAAAATAATCACGCAAAATCCGGCTAAAAACACTCTGGGTATGCTGACAAAAATAGGAATTCTCAAGGGATGTGAATACTGTTTGTGCTTTTTGATGTTTATTATTTTTCATTGTAGGATTTTCAATGTGTGTCCACAGAAAGGAGATCATTTCCTCTACCTGCAGAGGCTGAAGCCCAACTCTGTTCAGAAGTACCAGCTGGAGCCAGAGGAGCCTGGCCTCTCCCCACTCAGCTTCTGGGCCTCCTACAGGGATAAAAACATCTGCCTGCTTTATCTCTGTAAGTCTTCATTTCCTGTAACAGGCCGCTTGTTTGACAGGATACATTAGCTTTGTTAGCTCCTCGATAAAACTGTTGAGATCCAGAGACTGGTTATGCACAGTCATGTTAGAAAGTTTGGAGACCCAACTAAATATACTGTTGTTTTTATTATGACACGTTTTGATGTCGCTGTCTAGTTTTTTATCTACTTTTGGAAATGAGATTGAATTGCAGCCAAATGCATCTTATTTATTAAACAAGAATATCAACAATGTAAGGCAGCAGATAACTGAATATTTCAGCAAAATCTTTCACATACAACAACCTGTCATAGAACTGATGTTCCTCAAGGCTTACTTGTTTTGAAAAAAAAAAAAACTTCATCCACTGAAAAATTCAAAATGGCGGCCATTCACGGGAAATACATTTTTGCTCAATTACTCATTACAGATGAATACTTTTTGTGTCAGATTATACATAATTAGACTCATAGACATCGTGTTTACTGATAATGTTTTGATTTTTTTCATAGATGGACACCATGGTTGCACTAAAATTGGCCAATTTGATGAATATGTTTGGTGTCAAATCATAGCCAACATATTTTGAACCATAGAAATCATTCTGTTGGACATTTTTGAAAATGGCCGCCATGGTCGCAATAGAGAATATATGTTTGCACTAAAATTGGCTGTAGTTATTGCCAGTGTCGGGCACAGATAACCAAAAAGTTAAGGTCACTAACCACTAGTTCGCTAAGCAAGAGTCCTAGCTACGCTAACACAAAACCGCTAAACAGGTAAAGAAAGGAGCAGAATCTTACTTTAAACTACCAAACACATAAAATAATTTGGTAAGCTTATGCTAAACACATGCAATCTTTTGCAGAAGCTAATGCTAAACCACTAAACCGTAAAAAAAATTTGTAGAAGCTAATGCTGAACCGCCAAAAACATAAAAGAATTAGCAGATGCTAACGCTAATCATCAAGACAACTTTTTCTGCTTTCACATTTTCCTCACTTTCAGATCCTAACGGCCATGTGTACCAGAGTTTGGTGTCTGTTCGGGGCCCAGCGGCTGATGATGGAGCTCAGGTCGTTCCACTGCCTCGTGATCAGCTCCTGAGTCTCCCTGTGGGGGAGGAGCTGCTGGAAGCCGCGTCGGCCATCTTCCTGGACGACGCCCACGTAGCTGTGGTCGGGGTTCCACACCCTTCTGCTGGGCCCGGAAAAGGCAAGGAAAGCTTTAAAATTCCCGGTAAAGTTTAGAAGATGTTACCTTTTAAAAATGTTAAGTTATTTTTATTTATTTATTTATTTAGTTGTTTTTTTTTTATTGTTGAATTTTGTCCATTTTTAAAGGTATCACAAAAGGAAGAGTTTATTCATTCCTTGTCTGAAAACTAGAGCAGTAATAGAAAATAAAAACATCAGAAAAGGGAAGAAATGTGTATGATGAAACTATGAGAGGTTAGCTGAAGGGTTTGGGACTATTGGCAGGTAAAATTTCCATAGTCATTGATAATTCTCGCGTTTACAGTTAAGCATGGGTCAGGATGAGATCATCAGGGAATAACTTTAAGTAAAAATAGGAAGATTTTACAGTATCATGGAATTTACACAAACATTTAAGACTAGAAGGCATAATATGATCTAATTAATTTTAATTTGACTGAATTTTGACCCTACCACTGAAAAAGGCTCCAGTCATTCCAATACTCTCCAGCGAATCATTAGGACTTTAACTCAGGAATAGTGTGGTGGAAACATCTCAGTTTTAAATGCAGAACTTTTTAAAACATACAACCTGCAACTACACTTCCCAGAAAAAAGATTACAATGACGGGAATAAAGAATAGAATGCAAAAGAAGAAAAAAAATAAAGAATGTAGGTGATCTTAAAAACTGCCCTGTACATGATTCCAGTATTGGTTTCTCAGTGGCTTTCCTCGAAATGTACCATACGTGACTAAATGCTTGTCTGAAATTATTTGACCTTGAAACGGATCTGGTTTTCAGAACCGGAGCGTGGAATTGATTGTGCAGCTGCTCTCTCGTGTCCGGTTCCTGAATTTGCCTTCTCTGAACTTTCAGACTTTCTCTGCATCTGGAACACAAATTTTCAGACTCTTCAGGCTGCGAAAGAGATGGCGGGTAAACTCTACGGACAGGTAGGCGCCTGGGTGGTGTATCCAAAAATACCAACACAGACTGGTTTTTTGTTTGTCTGTTTGTTTTTTTGCCAAGGTTCCCTGTCCTTCCAGCTGCTGGGTGCTGATGGAGGACTGTATGTCTTTGGTAGATCATTGTGTCTGCTCTCCACTGTGAGGGGACTCACTGTCCCTTCTCACAACTACACAGCAGTTTACAACCCCAGACCTGCTGCTTATGCGTACTTCCTGTTTTTGGACATCAATTCGATATGTCGATTATTCTTTCTTTTTTTTCTTCTTCTTCTGATGTAGCTTTGGAGTTTTTCAAGCAAGCTGTTTATTCCCCATGGCAAAGCCCTCTCTGTCATACCGTTTGCCTGTCCCAGATCCTCACTGGCCTCGGCTCTGGGGAAACTAAAGCAGGTCAAGACCGAGGGTGAGAGACAGAAAGCAGCGCCGCTCACGCTAACGACTTCCTGTAGATTTGTCTGTGCGCAAAAATAAAGTTTTGTCCTTTTGTGTGTACACACCCTTAATAATAATAAAAATGAAAAAAAAAAAACATTTTCATGTTTCAGCATTCACTTACCGCAGTGTTTTTCTCCAACTATCACAGAGTCCAAGACTTCAACTGTGGTACCATCCTGGAATACCATCTTACATGGAGAAGAAGCTGCTCCTCCTAAAACAGTGGAGGCCAGGAAGACAGTAAGTTACAGGATAAAGTTAAATGCTAGCAAATGCCTCCAACTGTGTGGAACTGTCTATGCGTGCCCCTATGGCAAGCTGTTTTAACATTAATAGCCAGAGAGGATCTTCAAACCAGCCATCCATTAGTTAATTCTTTACTACAGTGCCCCAGAAGGGTGAAGAAAATGCAAAAGCTACAATAAACGTTATGCTAAAATGGAAATTGTGCTACCAAATTTAGCATAACTTTTGTTGTGGCTTTTTGTTGTCTTTGAACTTTTTGTTGACTCTTCTAGGCCACCGTACATTACAATAATAAAAAAAAAAAATTCCAGAATAAGTAAGGGATTTTGAGATATCTTTAACTCCTCAACATCTTACGCGTGCCTCTATGGCACAAATATAATTCTATTTAATAATCTATTTAATAATCATCTTTAATATTAGTTTTTAGCTAGAAAAATGTTTAGACTAATTCAGTTGAATTCAGTGGGTTTATTTTCTTTTGATTGTCGTACATCTGTAAATAACCTACTGTTTTACCTAGCATAAACTTTAAAGGTATAAAGTCTTTTTTTTTCGGCGTGCTGTGGTGGCGTAGGGGTTAGCACGACCCACATTTGGAGGCCTTGAGTCCTCGAAGCGGTCGTCGCAGGGTCGATTCCTGGACCCAACGACATTTGCTGCATGTCTTTCCCCCCTATCATTACCCCCTTCCTGTCAACCTACTGTCAAATAAGGGACACTAGAGCCCACAAAAAGCCCCTTGGTGGGGAAAAAATAAAAAATAAATAAAGTCTTTTTTTCCCCCTTAAATAAATGTATTGTAAATGTAGTAAGTTGTTGCTTTTTTACTCACTGATGAGTCAATCTTTTTATTACAACTGAGCTGTTTATAAGTCTGAGCTAATTCTAAATGTTTTGCGTTCATATTTGCAATTTTTTTTAAAGTTTTGTTGTCGATGTTGTATGCATATGACAGTAACGCCACCTCAACTCAATTTTTCTGCTTTTCATCACGCAGCGAACCCCTCGTAAGACGCAGTCAAGCCTCAGTTTAACAATTGATCAACTCCAAGACCTAATTAAGGTAACACTTCTCTCTTTTCCAATTGAAATTTTTACACTTAACTCAGTTAATATTAAAAAAAAAAACATTATTCAAAGTTTCTCCAATTGTATCCATTGTCAAATGCAGACGGCACCAGTAGAAGAGGTGGAAAAAGAGGTCCAGGGACTCCTGGCCAGGCAGGACCCCAAGGACCCGCAGCCTTCGTTGGGACAGCTGGCGATGGCGCTTGTGTCCCGGACCCTGGCTGATCCGAAGTTTTACTCTTCCAGAGCTCTGACACAACTTGTGCCCACCCGGTGCCTCTCCCACAGGTCAGTTAAGACATGATGGGAACAGAAGTGAGAGTGGTCTGACACCGGACGTTTTGTACAAAACTTAATCTGTTGAGTTTGTATTGATTTGTGTTTTTTTTTTCTTTTTTTTTTTAAATCTGTTGTTTGGAAATTTTGTCTGTGACTGAGTTCTGTCTCTTAGAGATATTCTGGATCGACCAGGGGTTGTGATCACTCATTGTAATATGAGGGTATTGCCAAAGTAAAATGAAGTTAAATTGAAATGATTAATCGCGAAGAATCGATTATCGAAATACCTGTCAACTAATTTAGAAATCTATTAATCGTTAACTGGCGTACGCGCTTAAATAAAGGCCATTTGCTCAAAAGTTAACAAATTCAGACCAGCAATTACACTAAAACTGTACAAAATATAAATACATTTTGCTTTTAAGATGAAAACAGGGTTGAATGTTAATGTTAAATATGTTACCCAAAACTCCCCAAATAGCCTAGTTTTAGTTTTAGCTTCACTTGGTTCAAATTTGCTAAAGGCTTGATATGTTATTGCATTGTAGGCAATACAAAGTTTATTTTAATATTTAATAGGCGAATTTAATTTTTTTCTTTCATCTTTTATTGTATTTCTACTATTGCATAGAAAAGGCTTAAGTGGCTAAATGAAAAATCCGCAGATTTTTGCCCATTTTTTAAAATCCAATTAATCGTCAGAATAATCGATTAATCAATATCTAAAATAACTGTTAGTTGCAGCTGTAATTGTATGTGAAAATTTGCGCTTTTCTCTTTCAAATACATCCAAGTGCTTCCCATCAGGAACAACCTGAAACGTTTCTTAACGGGACGCTGCCTTCTCTCTCAACAGTGTCTGTCCTGACCTCCTGCCTCTGGCCCTTGAGAAGAGGGATTATTTTCTCTGCCAGCTCTGCTTACTGTTCTTCCATGACATCCCAGAAGCCGTGACCTGCGCCTGCCTCAAGACATTCATCAGGTAGAACGGATCTCTTTTCAGTGAGCAAATCAAATTGCACAATTCGATTCGATTGCACGTTTCATCCAGTTTACCTAATATTGGGGATAATTAGCCATAGCCAGACTTTGTACTGTAAGATGTGTAGAAACCGAAGGTGTTTTCCTCCAGTTTATCAGATGCCAACGCGGAGAAGTTGAGCCTGGAGCCCGACAGCGTCTCTTTCATGGAAATGCTGATCTCAAACGAGCGTGCTCAGACTGGCCTGCAGAACGGTTTCAGCCCTGCCTTCTGCGAGGAGGACCGCACAGACGCCGTCGACGACCCCAAGCCCAAAGCAAAAGGAAAAAAGAAAGCGTCGCCACAACAGACGTGTCCAGTGGGAAAACACAAAGCTGCTCTGATGTATCCTTACAGCTAATTGTCACTTTAAGACTTTATTGTTTTTTTTCCCCCCTTTTATCACTTTGTTTTATGCTTTTGTGATTATTTTTGCTTATACTAACATGTCGAATAAAGAACTGGATCTTAACTCAAGCGGTGCAGAAATGAGGTCCTGCAGACGGCGTACAGTGAAGCTTTGATCCTCCCACATCTAAAGGATTTTTCCTCTGATCAAGTTGTTGTGAGTAACGTCTTGTCACTTTTCAATCTCCAATATCCAGGTTCATCTCAGCAAGTTGGACCTGCTGAGATGGTCCAACTTCCAATATTTTTATATTATCATCAAAATAGTGGGTTTATTTCAGTAATTCAGCTCAAAAAGCGAAACTCATGTTCCATAGATTCTTTACCATTGATGTATATTGCTACTGCTGTATTATACTGCTGGTATACCACAGGACTGGTCAATAAATCGAGTTTATCAATCAAATTTTCTGTTTTTGAAGATTAAATTTTTGGAAATAGGATTTTTTTCACCAATGCACTTCCTGGTTTTCCATATTTATTCAGTTAGCTATTTCCATAACTACCTGTTTTGTTTTTTGGGGGCGGGGGGTTTCCCTTGGCAAGTGTGTTTTACAGTTTCTATTTATTTCAACTTTGAATTCAGGTCAACTTGCAGAAGGAATGATTGAAGTAACAACCATTTTTTAAAAAGATATCTTCTTTCATTTGTATTTTTGTTTTTAAGGAAAAAAGCAAAATTGGAAATTGAAATTTGGAAAAAGCCGTATCACATTCTCCTCAAAGCTTTTATCATTGTTGCTTGTACACCTTTTTGCGCCACACTTTTTCCTCTCACCGAACTTTCCAATTGTATGTTTATAAATATATCGTTCTGCAAACAGGAAGTTTCATTAGCACTGAACTGTTGTAGGTTACATTTCTTATTGAGGGTGTTAAGTCAGCGTATTTCGCATGTTTTAATAGGCAGAAAATCCCATTTCGGCATTCAAGTTATCTTTTTTTTTTCTTTTGGAGAATAAAATCACTTTTTATTTCAGTTACTAAAAATTTCATTTTTTTCAATGACATTCTAATATTTTAAGAACCACCTGTAGATTGTGACTAAATCTGTGTCCTAAATCAGCAGTTTTTTCTCCCTATTTTTTTTTTTTTATATATATATTTTTATTTCTAATCAGCTTTTCCTCCGGTACCTGGAGTTTCTTTACCTGCGATATTCCACAGATGGTTTCTCACAAACGCACGGCTACAGATCACCCAGTTTTAATCAGGTATTTAAGATTATTTTGAGCAGACTGAAAGTTTGCACCCAGTATTCATCAGTTATTTTGCTGTCTGTGAATTGCAAACCAAAATAAAGGTGTAAGCAAATCAGATGTTATAGCTTTTTTTTGTTTTTCCTTTTACTTTCCTGTTGAATGCAGGTCATGGATTGGGTGTGCATGTTGTTGGACGCCCATTTCACTGTGTTGGTAATGTCTCCAGTGGCCAAAGGCCTGCTGTTGAACCTTCAGTCTTTTGTTAGATCTCAGGTAAACATCCATTTTCTTTTGCTTCAGTAACCGGTCGATTGTTTCTGGGAAGTTTATGCACTTTTTAAAAAATTTTTTTTAATTAATTTTCTTTTTTTTTTGTCTTTTAGGTAAGACTGTTTTCTGAGCTCGGGAAGATCGAGGGCAGCCTCCAGGAGCTCACTAAGATGAAGATGAAGAAAGACGTGGGGCAATACTCTATTGAAGTCATTGAGCTGTACTAGAGACTTTATAAAACACCTACTGCTGATGCAGTTTGTTTTTTAATTTTTTTTATTATTATTTTGCCTCAGCTGCTTCCTGTCATTTAGGTTTTACTGTGAAAGAAAAGAAAATGTACAACTGGCATAATTATTTCTTTAGTTGCATGTGTCTGAAAAATTCTTTTGTACATTTATTTTAGATGGTGGGATTGTGACTATTCTGGATTTGCATGTTTAATTCAAAGTCGTACATCTGATGGTTTTATAGACAAGTGGAGGTAAAGTCTCTCCATGGAACATTATGGTAAAGTTTTTATATTATATAAATATATTAGTGGAACTTTAATAATGCCCACGGAATTCAGTATTTTTGTTTTCTTTCGAGTGTCATAATACAGCTAACATTTTTTTTTGTAAATCTATTAATTGTTTTTGTATTTTACACATTAAAAAAAACTTGATTCTAAATATCTATGAAAAAAATGATCTGTGTCATTTTGTCCTTTGTGGATCTATAACAGGTCAGCTGACCTTGTAAAAACCTGCCCCATTGTTCTTCACTATGCTTCACAGAGGGTCTGGATCCGTGACTTTTGAGAAACGATAGTTTGCTGGAGACATACTTAAGTTTTAAATTCTACCAAATTAATGCAAAGCACGTGTCCTACGAAGCTAACCGGAAGTTGCCTGCATTGTAAATGACCATTCTCCACTGCAAAGAGAGAAGTGTGGAGCCAAACGAGGCAGGTGTTAATGTAGCATTTGAAAGCATGGCCAACATGGATAGGGTGACCAGACGTCCTCTTTTTCCCGGACATGTCCTGCTTTTCAGACCTAAAAAAATGTCCGGGATTTTAGTCAACTGCCTCAGAACACATTACATAGCTTACAGTGCATTGTGATTACATTGCCACTCCGTTCCATTACTCCATTCCAGGTTTCTTTGTATGGCAAATTAGTCACGCACTTCTCCCAAAATCCAACCACGTTGCATTATGTGTGCGTTATTATGAAGTATCCCCCCCCCCCAACAAAAAAAAATAAGTGTCCTCCTTTTCAGAAACCTAAATCTGGTCACCCTAAACATGGACAGAATAGTTCTGTTCACTTCCTCCGCCGCAATTGCTAAAACTATTTTAAAACGGCGCAGAAAATCGATGTCATCATTCGCAATTTTTTTCTGTTGGCTAAGTGGCTTGTGGTTGGAATTCAACAGGAGAAATCCAAGTCAACGGGAGAAATTGAGCACGTAAGTAGATTCGAATCGAGTGGAATTGCGTGGGAAGGCAATGGTCAGCCTACAGGTTAGTAAATGAGTGTATTTTTGATACTTTACTTCAAAATGTTACGGAGGTCGTCTGTAGACACGAGAGGGAAAAAAATGTGGCGACGACTTAACTCGTGGGAACGAGTTTTTTTTTTGTTGTTTTTTTTCTTATTCTGCCATTTCACCAGAAGGGCTAGTAAAGTATACTTTTGTTGGTGAAAGGTACTTGAGATTTAAGGCAAAGAATACAGGAAAGTACAGAAAGAATAATGGAAACACAAATGTGAATTCTCCCGAGTTCAAATAGCCCATACAAGCCTAAGACCGAATAACAGAACTACAGCCGAAACTAGCTAGCTTACATGTGCACCAAGTAAAACGAAGACATTTTGTTTTTTCGAAGAGGAGATTCGTTTATGTCAGTTAGAATTAGCTAAATTATTTCTCTCTGCTAAATGCTACAGTTATGAGAGAGAAAATATATAAGACTATTTCTAGTTCTACAAAGAACTAACTTTTTCGCCACATTGTCATAACCGGGTATTAGTGTGTGGAATTTTGAGGAAAGCTAATAATTTCATACAATTTGGAATAAGGCTAATGTAGAATGTGGACAAAGTGAAACCGAATACTTTCCGAACGCATTGTTCTTGAGCTTTAATCTGAAGACCCAGAACATGACTTTTAACAGTCTTCACAGACTGAGAGTTCACACTAACACACTGCACCCAATTTTGACTCAGACGTTCAAATGTTTTAACTGCTACTGAGGGCGGGTTGGGTTGGTTTCCCTTGCAGACTTCAGTCCTTTTCCCCTCCGACACTGACAGATTTTTAGGCCAACTCTCCCTGTTGACTGACCGCAACTAGTGCAGACCGACACCGACTTTCGCCACTAGTAGGCCTGTGTGGGAGTCTTATGAAGGTCAAAGGCTAGGGGACTACATTGGCAGCTTTGTGCCACTTGTTCTTGAAAGTTTTAACTATATATCACCATCAAAAACACCACTACATCACATGGAGATAAAAAGAAGCAATAGCAAAAGGCAAAGACGCTCAAGTATTTTACTGTCAAATACAACCAGTAATAATGGAAGTAATGTTATGTTCTATTATTGCATAGAACAAAATCGCTTAGTTGGAGGTAAATTTAAAGGACTGACATGTCTGAATGAAAATATTTTCATATATTTTCATAAATACTGTAGTTTTGTTCATGCAATTCATCCGAGACTTTGTATTGTTATTAATCTACTAGTGTTTGTTTTCTTTCTTTTATTATGTTTAGAAATACCTTGTCAGATTTTTTTGTTGCACAGGAAAATAATTGCATTTTTCATTCATTTTCGATTGCAGTTGGTAGTTAGATTGCTCGCACACAAGAGGGCAGTGTAGGGTTAGAAGAGACTGGTGTGGGTAAAGAGAGAGGTTTACCCACACCAGTGGGTAAACCTGGTGTGGCCAGGCGTCTGGCCAAAACATACAGGCCAGACGCCTGTATGTTTTGCTTTTAGCTTCAATTTTGTTTGGCAAATATGATGTTGGTGTATATGCTTTACATAATTTTTGTAAATTAGGGAGACAAATATTAATTTATTTGATTGACTTGATGTTTTCTTTTCCTTCTACAAAATTATATGCACAAATATTTGTTACATGTAGATAGATTTTTTGAAAATGTACTGTTAAAATCTTAAGTTAATGCATTTAATAACTTTTTTAAGATTATTAGATTTATTAAGCTTTATAATCAATGTTTATTGTTTAAGAATGTCAATTTGTAACTCATCAACCAAAGAGAGAAAGTGTTGTTTAGCGTCGTCTGCTTGGGTGCCATGGCTCGCCAAGTTTAGGAAGAGAAAAAATAACTCAACACTGAGTTAAAAGTCCTTGGGCATTCTTATAGTTTAAACACCACCAATCAGATGGAGGAAGATAAGAAAATCAAGTTGTGAAATAAATGTGTATCATCATAAGTCGATACTTTAGCTTGACTGAGACAAGACAGCAGCACTGGGCCAGTGAGGAGAGAGAGGACACAGAGGATGAGGGAAACAGAAAATCCTGTTGAAATTCCAGTGAATTAATGACGTAGAGCTTCCAGGCACAACAGAGGGACGCCTGAAGAAGGGACACAGAATCAAGAGACTGAAAACAGGAGCCACATGGCTCAGTTGGAGAGCAGGCGCACCATATGCAGGGGCCGTACTTATCCCTGGTTCAGATTTGTTATCTGTTGAAGGTCCTAAGTATTCAACTGTATTACATTGGATGTGATTGTAAATGTTTGGTTTGATTGGATTTTAATGAAGTTAGAATTGGATTCTAATGCGCTGTATATAAATTGAAGTTATTTGAGAAGTGTAAGGAAATGGCATAATATGGCCAAAACAAGTAGATTTCTTTATTGGCTGTAATGAAAGGAAAAAATGTCGTTGTCGGCAGGATTCGAACCTGCGCGGGGAGACCCCAATGGATTTCTAGTCCATCGCCTTAACCACTCGGCCACGACAACTGTTATTTTACGTCATCAAATATACCTTGATAAACCAGATGGTACCACGTGTTCAATCTTTGTGTTGATTATGTATTTATTCATATGCAAAAGCAGCGTTATTGATATTACGCTGTCAGAAGGCAAACCTTAGTTAGCTTGTCTGTTAAGCTGCTATTTAGAAAGGATAATAAATACATTGTCAAAATGTAATTTATCTATGTAAATTCAGTAGAAAATAAAAAGGGATAATGCAACTGTGTAAAGGGAAAAAAAGAACTTTGATATGTGAAAGTGTGAATGGGATAAACTTTAATAAGTTCTTTAAGTCCAACTCAGTGTCGTTCGCTGCGCCGAATGTGACGATAATGGCGTCGGGGCTGAAAACATACTATAAGAGGTTATTGCTGTACATAATCAACAATATATCTGGCCCTCCTGTATTTGCATCTGTTCACACACGCAGTAAACGGCTAGTTAAGTGCACTTAGCGTTAGCATGGATAAGTAATTTTATGAACTACGGCTATTGCGTCTGTTGTAGAATACAGTCACGTGACCGCGAATTAACTCAGGTTTGGCAGCGTCAAGCTGGAAGTGACAGTCACTTCTCCGGAAGAGCTCCTGTAAACATGTTGAAACTTCATAGTTTCAGTCTTCTCCCTATATTGATTTTAATTTGTAGGAGGCGTAATAAGTTGTTCAAATTAATTCAGTTAATAATTTTTTACCTTACTGTACTATTTTCATGACTGTTATCAGTTCTTAAACACTAATGGGAAAGAGGCTTACTTCCGGTTTCAACGTTACTGCTTGAGTGTAACTTGACGCAGCTTTGAGGCCTGCTGTGTTTTCAACGGAGGGAGAGTCGAGAAGAAAAATGGCGTCTGCAGGCGACTCGGAGCGGGACACCGGCCATTCAGTTTAAGCTTTCCTCCTGTAAACTGAGACCCGGGCTCTGTGGGGACCTATTGGGAACCGTTGCCGGACCCGCTATTTTCTTCCTCCCCGTTTTTCTCCGGAGTGTGCGCCTCTTTCCAGCACCGAGATTGAAGCGGAACATAGTAGCTTCTCTCCTACAATGAGGGGGAGAAGAGGAAGGCCGCCCAAACAAGCAGCCGTGATGCGGGAAAGCTCACCGGGGCCAGTCCGGGGCTCTCGGGGTGGCAGGACCAGAGGGATGCGTGGACGGGGAAGAGGCAGAGGACGGGGCCGGGGACGAGGAGGAAGTGGCGGTGTTTGCAGCATCGGTTCCGTGGAGGTGGATACTGATATCTCCGGCCGAGAGAACTTTCATTCGTCGCGGGGCCGTAGGAAAGTTGGAGCCTCCATAGCGGCGGCTGCAGCGGCATCGCGGGGCAGAGGAAGGGGTAGGGGGTCCAGAGGTGGCCGCGGCAGTAGAGGCGGAGTGAGGCGACCTCAAACCAAGGTGGTCTACGACGACAACAGCGACGAGGAGGAGGATAACTTAAGCTACCGTTCGGACGAAGACGAATTGAACGACAATCCGTCGTCGGATCTAGAAGATGAGGAGGCCTTGGGAAACGAGTCTGACTATCTGGAGGACCTACCAGATGATGAGGATGCCAGCTACTGTACTGAGAGTAGTTTCAGAAGCCACAGCACGCTCGGAAGCACCCCAGGTACGTCGGTCTGCAAGTGCACGCAGTTAAGCAGAGCACGTTTGCAGCACTGGAAGTGTAAATTTTATTTTTAGCTCAAAACAGAAACGAAGCCGCATTGTTCAAAATGGAGCTGGCAGTCAGAAACGGGCCTTTGTTTACCGTGTGCTCTACGGTCCGCTATCCTACACATCTGACCCCGCGCTCCGAGGGGCTTCGGTATTTTAAACTTTTGTCAAATCAGCACATGTTTTGTTTTTGTTTTGAAAGTGAACGTGTTCCTGTTGATTTTACTTCGCTCGCGCCTCGTCTTTCATTTGTTTACATAAGCGTGGAGAGACAGGATGTATGAACTCTCTCGTACACTTTATATGAATCCCATAGATTTATATACAGTAAATATTAGTCATTGAAATTTCTATTTTTGCACCGTAGTAATTCTCTGGGCGTTGTTTCTAGGTTCAGCTTACATATTTAATTGCATTTAAGGTACTTAATAAAACTTAATTACACTTCGCAAAACAGGTGTTACAGGTAGAACAATTTTTCACTATAATTTTATTTTCACAATACGTAAAGCTACGTGCTGTTACGAACTCTGTTTTAGACTCCATTATTCATTTTTACCGACTACTTGATTCTATACATGATATTTAAAGCAGGGCATCTCCCCCCCCCACATGTGGCAACCTCTTAATTTATAAAGCGGCGCACCGTAACCATAGTGACGGTGTGAAAGCTTGCCTTTTTCACGTGGACAGTTGTGGACACTTACATTGATGAGGGCGCAGCTCAATTAAGACTATTTTACGTAATATGGTATTTACTAATGCGACTACGGTGAGTAATTAGACACGAGTTTTCTGTGACCTAAATGTTTTTTATTATTATTATTCAGCGACACACGTGATTTCTGTTTTCTTTCTGTCACACTTCACCACAGGCTTAGATGCATTTGAAATGGTTCAGGGATTACACACATTTCTCTCCCGTTCCAGCGTGACCAGGATGTCTGATTTCTTTTTATTTCTATATATATATATGTATGTGTGTGTATATATGTTTATGTATGTATATACAGTTGTCATAGGCCTGTCAGGATAACAAATTTTGCTGGACAATAAATTGTCCCAGAAATCATTGCGATAAACGATAATGTTGTTTAGGGACCATTTTCAAATAATTTAACGGTAATGGCATAAAAATAAAGGTCAATAAACTTTAAATTCTAACACTGGACCTCAGATATTTTAAATGGAAAACATGTAAAATATCCAAAATAAATAAACAAAACAACAGAAACAACAAATAAAATGACATTTGAAGTCTAATTAATTTATTGTTTATTGTGACAGGCCTTGTCATACTCAAGTATGATGGCTTTATGAGAATATTTAAACCACAATGGTTATTGAAAAGGAATTACCTTCGTCAGCAGTGAGGCCACAAAGGTTGGTTGTGGCCACTTTTTTTTTTTTTTACTACATTCAAATATCTAATGAAGGGCATATTGACAGGAGGGCTTAAATTATTCATACACCTGGTAGATTCAGATTTGTAGTAATGTTTTACTTTGACTGGCATATTTCTTTTGGCTGAAATTTTTGTTATGAAGAATCAAAAGTATCAGTGGAGACAGGCAACAGTCTTATTAGTAATTTGCTTTTCCAACCATTATTAAGAAGAATACTATGCTTTTTTTATATACCATATTTTGAACGTAAATACAAACATGGAATCATTGTACAAACCTTTGTACATTATTATTAGTATAATTTTTTTTTTTTGGGGGGGGGGAATAACTTTTTAACTAAATTCTTCCAAAATTGAGAATAATTCAGAACCTAACTGCTATTATCTATTGGCCGTGACTGTGTCTAGAATTAGAAGCAAAGGCAGGCTGATAAACCATGTTTCTGCTGCAAAGTTTTATTGATAATTCAGCTATGTCGTCTAACGGCAACAAAAAATAAAAATAACAATCGACTTACCTTTTTATTCTCTTAAACATTACAGCTCCACATTTATGCGAGTGAAGGATTGACTTGGTGATCACTCTAAATCAAGTGTTTGCTTTATCATGCATATTTATAAAACGCAAGGTGTCTAATCAAACCTTTTTTCTTTTTTGAGACACATTTTACTTCTAGAAACTACAGAGAAGATGTGACATAGAAAATTATTGTTTTGCTCCAGCTTGTTTAGCATAAATGTTCCTGTTTTCTGTGAAGTCTCACCCGCAGCATATCACCTTTTCTGTTCTCATCCATAAAACCCTAAAACACTCAGTGCCAGGTGGTATTTTTAGTCCAGCTCATGCTTAGGTGATAAATAAAATTAGGTGTTAAACTGATCTCAACTGTTTGGTAACACAGTTGATCAGGGCCCTGACTTGGAAAATACCAAAATATGTTAGTTTTTAAAATTATTTTTAATAACAACGATGTTATTTTTGCTATATTTAGATAGATGTTTCCTCTTAGTTTGTCTCCCATGAGACACTGTAGAATATTTTCGACAGGCCTGTTTTAGGCCTGTCATGATAACAAATTTTGCTGGATGACAAGTTGTCTCAGAGATGATTGCGATAAACGATAATGTAGTTTTGAGATCATTTTCAAGTAATACAATAAGAATGTCATAACGCAAGTACGCCCTTGCAAATATCAATATGCTATAATTTTGTAAAGTACACTTAGCACTGAATCCGGAAGATATTTTAAATATTCAAAATACATAAACAAAAAAAACCCCATAAATTAAATGGATTATAAAGTCTATTTATTTATTTATTCACCAATTAGTGTACAGAGAACAAACATTACTGTCCAGCAAAAATAAGTATTGATCTCTGTTAACAAAACTGCCTTTCAGAAAATATTGAAGTTGTTTGAGAAGTGTAATGAAATGGCATAATATAGTATAATTGTGGGCAAAACAAGTAGATTTCCTTATTGGCTGTGATGATGAAAGGAAAAACTGTCGTTGTCGGGAGGATTCGAACCTGCGCGGGGAGACCCCAATGGATTTCTAGTACACCGCCATAACCACTCGGCCACGACAACTGTTATTATACGTCATCAAATATGCCGTGATAAACCAGATAGTATCACGTGTTCAATCTTTATATTGACTATGTATTTATTCATATGTCATCCAAATGAAAATTTTTGAGTTAATTTTAATTTGTCATGCTGCTAATTTAGTTATCACTTATTGTGAAAAGGCTTTCTTCTTTCAGCATTTACTTGTTTATTAAAATGTAACAAAGGCAACTGCAGTCACTCATTGATTTTGCTGTATGTATGAAGAGGCTATTAGCATTCAGGTATTGCAGTGTATAAGAAGGTTACCTTTGGTGTTGCATCCTACCATTCTCCGTCCTGACGACTCTCTTTTTACTCATTGCAGGTCGGAAAAGGAGTCGTGCTCTGCGGCCTCACTCTCCGCTTCTCGAGGCGAAGGATATTCCCCCCTTGGAGCTTCCCAAGTCCTCCGAGGACCTCCTGGTTTCTACCTCGCAGCTCCTCAACGTGTCCGCCGTCTACGAGGTGCTACGCAACTTCGGCACGGTGCTGCGTCTCTCCCCGTTCCGCTTCGAGGACTTCTG
The DNA here is from genome assembly GCA_903066815.1 of Brachyrhaphis roseni. Classification (NCBI taxonomy): domain Eukaryota; kingdom Metazoa; phylum Chordata; class Actinopteri; order Cyprinodontiformes; family Poeciliidae; genus Brachyrhaphis; species Brachyrhaphis roseni. Next base: position 17,006 of record CAEFZY010052669.1, read on the forward strand.
CACGGCATTGTCCAGCCAAGAGCAGTGCACGCTGCTGGCTGAGACCCACATCTCTTTGCTCAAAGCGATCCTTAGAGAGGAGGACACGTCCAACACCACGTTCGGTCCCGCTGACGTCAAGGACTCAGTTAACTCCACGCTGTATTTCGTGGACGGCATGACCTGGCCGGAGGTGGTGCGGGCGTACTGCGAGAGTGACTCGGAATACCGCCACATCCTGCCCCTCCTAGAGAACGAGGATTACCCGTACGAGACGCTGGAGAGCAAAGTGAAAGTTCTCCAGTTTTTGGTGGACCATTTCTTGGCGACCAACATCGCCCGCGAGGAGCTGATGTCAGAAGGCGTGGTTGCGTACGACGACCACTGCAGGGTGTGCCATCGGCTCGGCGATCTGCTGTGCTGCGAGACGTGCTCGGCTGTTTATCACTTGGAGTGCGTGAAGCCTCCCTTGCAGGAAGTGCCGGAGGACGAGTGGCAGTGCGAGGTCTGCGTGGCGCACAAGGTGCCCGGCGTGGCGGACTGCGTGCCTGAATTGCAAAAGACCAAGCCCTTTCTTCGTCAGCTACCGGTTGGCTTTGACCGGCACCATCGTAAATACTGGTTCTTGAACCGCCGGATTGTTGTGTAAGTTCACAGTGTTCATAAGCAGCAATCTGTTTTTTTTTATAAATTCAAGTAGGATTCAGAAGAGTCAATGATTTCAATGTTGCACACTGTAAGTAGAATGTATCCAAGCACATGAAAGTTATTAGTACTAATTGCAGAAATAAATTTGGTAACAAATATTCAAAACACAAAACTGTACAGCTAATCTCAAACTTATTCGTACTCCTAGCAGATTTTTTATGTTAAGGTGACCTTGAGTGCCAAGAAAGATGAGGACAAATAACTTAATTTTAAATTTTGATTTAAGATTACATTCATTTTACCAGAAACTTTATTTTTGACAGGAAATTAAATGGATTTCTGTCAAAACAACAACAAAAGGACGACCAATATTGAAAAAAAAGATTATTTACATTTAATTTTTAAAATACCACCTTGAAAATTATTTGATATGATCTGGTTTAACTCAACTCTTTGATTGAGCCATTCCAATAAACCACTCATACTAGAACATGTTGGAAAAATGAAATATTTTAAACCTAAGCAGATGTGTGCAAGGCAAGAGTCTCCAAAACTTTCAGTTGTTCCCATAATTTTCTGGCTAATAGGACATCCGGTTTTCCTTAAGGTCGGATTTTTTCATTCCGAGATTTTCAGGAACGGTTGACCAATTAGAAATAATCTACTGCAGGTTCTTAACTTGATGGAGTAGCTTTAAGCAAACAAAAACATATTAACCTTTTTCTGCTTTTTGTTAAAGTTGAAAAAGGAGGACACCAAAAAACCTTTATTTTTTTTATTAAGTGTTTATGCAGTATTCCTACATTGATCATAACAACTAGAGATGCACTAGTCAGGCCTCTTCTGACCAATATCAATATCAAAGGGCTCCAACAAGGAAATTAGACTACATTTTGCTGCCAGTTCATTGGTGGACTCTGTAGTTTTGAATCCAACAAAGCATGAACAACAAATATAACCCACTTTAGACATTGAAGTAAAGATTCCTAACTTAAACAAATGTGGCTGTTGGTTGATGCTTCAATCGACAAATGGAAGTGAGAGTTCTTTGTTTTTGTGCATTTACTAATAACAAAATATCAGCCAATCAGGGCTAATAAATGGAAAATCATCTCATTCTGACCTCTTGTGGCAAAGTGTTAGTCTGACCCCATCTTCTGAGGTATTAACAACAGGATGTACAATTTGTAAAAATTGGGAACAATATACAGTACAGACCAAAAGTTTGGACACACCTTCTCATTCCATGAGTTTCCTTTATTTTCATGACTATTGACATTGTAGATTCACACTGAAGACATCAAAACTATGAATTAACACATGTGGAAATATGTACTAAACAAAAAAGTGTAAAACAACTGAAAATACGCCTTATATTGTAGTTTCTTCAAAGTAGCAATCTTTAGCTGTGATTACTACTTTGCACACACTCTGCATTCTCTTGATGAGCTTCAAGAGGTAGTCACCTGAAATGGTT
>CAEFZY010052673.1:0-43033 GCA_903066815.1 Brachyrhaphis roseni
TTGTTTTTTAATAATAATAAAAAATATTACAGAAACTAAAAATTTAAAATATTTCTTTTTTTTCCTTTCAATTACAATTAAAAAGAAAAAAAACTCAAGAAGTTAGAAAACCACAGTTTCAGAGGAATGCATGTACGAGTGTTAAAATGACTAAGTCAGAGTTTAGACCTAAATCCGATATATAATTATAATTAATTAGTTAAATTAATTATGCTCACAGTCACAGACACTCTCCATCCATTCTTTGCAAAGCAGAATGGGAAAAAACGTCTCTCTAGATGCACAATTCAAGCTAAGATACTGTTCTGTGTAAAGCACTTTGTTTCCAGCAATTCTTCAAAAACAAAGGGGTATAATGTAGGAAAGCAATGTACTGGTAACTGATTAGGAGGTTGTTTTTAAGTGTGCTTAAAAACAATGATAAAAACACTGAATACATTACAAAGCTTAGTGTGCATCATTAATAACTGCATACAAAATGAAGTGGAGTCAAATCTCTAATCAAGTCTGTTTGTGGGATAGAGAAAGCAGCTGGCTCCGTAACTTAATGTACATGACTATTCCTGCTGCATGTGAAGGAAAACTACCACTGATCTTACATTGTTGAAAACTGAAGCGAGGCATTGCAGCTTTTCATTCAGGGTTTTATGAGTAAGCGGGGTTCCAAGTCTCAGGATTGCGAGCTTTCAGATGCTGATCTAAAGTGTAAGCATATCATCTCACGCAGCGACAGAAATGCGTGTTCTGGTGATAAAATCTATTCTGAGTGCTTTTCCCGAGTGAAATTCCTGTTCTGGCGATGAACACCAGGCTTCCCTGATCATATAATCAGCTGGGCAGAGTCAGATATGAGATTGTCTCAGAAAAGGGTTTGTGAGTCGTCATCCCAAAGGCGACCGAGATGCAAGAACTTTCATCCCCTGCTTATTGTGCTGCCGTAAGCCAGGAGAATCGCTGAAATTCGCGTCGCAGTGGGGAGCATCACTGTGCTACATCTCAGTTTGCAATCAAATATCATCTCTATCTGTGGGGAATCACAAGAGTCCAAGTTGCCGAAAAAAATGTAGAGGAACAAAAGTTTTGCTAGTGGTTGGCATCCATTTATTTAGTCAAAACTGTTAGTGAGGATTCATTTAAGCTTCTTTTGTTAACTTATGCTAAAACATTTATTCCCTTTCAAAGAGATGGGAGACTACAACTTAATTTCACTAACACTGCCTGAATATTCTTGTTTTACATCTTAAGAGGCAAACTCCTTAAGATGTAAAACAATAAAGAATCATGAGTAAAAACTCACCTACAACGTCATAAAGTCATGAAGGTACCATCATTTTAATACTAACAACACTCTTCAGTGGGGAAGTTATCGACTCAATTTAAGTTAGCTATTTTCAGAGAGGAGTTTGTAACTGAAGTCAGTGATGTCAAGATACCTACAGATAAAGAAAATATTTTTTTAAGACTTTCCTACAGTTCATTAAGGTGAGCAGATAACAGCAAGGCTTAGCAGAGTACAGCAAAGTGATTCTGTTTGCTTTTTTTTGAGCACTCAGCCCCTATCATAATGAAATATACCACATGTCCAACTCTTCAAAATCTGTGTCTGCAAATTAAAAGTTTTACAAAAAACATGGTATCTGAATTTGGTCCAAAACATTTTACTGGTGCCTCCCTGGTGCTAATCTTCAAATGTTCCAATAATTAACTTGAGACACCATGCAGAGATTTGCTAATGGAGTTGTAAACTTTAATTAAATTACTGTAAAACACTTCCAGACACCCATATAAACTGATCATCAGGCTATCTCAAGTGTTAGAAATAAAGGTTGGTTTTTTTTGGGGGGGTTACCCTGTAATTAGGACCAAAACGTATCAGACAACAGAGTGAGGATTCATAACCTTCATATTTTTTTCATTTTTAATCATGTCTCTGCTGTTACATCCCATGGGGCCGCTGGGCTTGTTTACTATGCGTCACATTGCTTCCATTGATTGCAGTTCTCCACACAAGCACATACGGAGGATTTATTTCTGCATGCAGGGCAGCAGAAAGGCACCAATGAAGGTGAGACTTTCCATTCTGCAATCTAACAATATGACTTTTTATGTGTCTGGCCACATCGCTCTGTGGAGTTAACAGTAGTAAAGACCATTATCCCCCTCTACACAAAATGGGATTGAGTCTGAAATGACAAACCACCAGCATCTCCTAGCTAAGTACTTAAGTCGCCACAAAAAACAATACACGTGAATAGTTGTAGGTGCAGAAAAGTGCCATTAATCTTATCCTTTTAATATTCTTGTGATCAAACACCCACACAGTTCAATATCTGGTCCACTTTCCCTAAAGCCAGAGCTGGCTCAGCTAATAATGGGATTATTTGACTAGTGGACGGCTAAGCCACTGGGATACAAGTGCTGTGGAGGTAATTACATCTCCAATCTGGATTGTGCTCATTGACAGGTGGCTATTTAAGACCAATATGAGCGTTTGTCTCCTGTAGTGAGACATCTGATTGGCTGTCCAATTCAAAAGAGAGATGCTGAGATTGCAATAGACAGTCCAAGGATCTCTTCATGTGTACTTCACCTGTCACCTTAGAAAGTGGTCTGTACTAAGAACCATTTATGTCCATGTTTAATCTAACTACCCAGTTTAATATACAGTTGTAAAGTATTCTGTTTTTTGCTTTTAATTTGATTTAAAGGTTTGTAAAAGATGTAAATAGACTTACTTTGACCACACTGTAAGCACAGAACAAGAGTTTAGTGCATAACCTAAGAACAGGTCATCTTCTTAATAACTTCAATAATAAACCAAATTATTATTGAAGTATTAGACATGGTTGGTGGCTGATTCAAATTTAACTTTGAAGGCACATTTTACATGTTTACTAAAAGTTAGGGTTAATATCTAAAAGTTTGACTAATGATATTCAGCGGTAATTACTGCAATAATGGTAAGAGTGAGGTTAAAAACAATTGGCTGCAGTAATTGTACAGATAAGCAGGAAATGAAGAATCCCTGGAATATTTTAAGATTTTTGGTTCCCAACTTTTGTTTTTATCACAATAAAATGCAGCACTGACATTATGTCATCCTTGAATTAATTAAGTTTGTGAGCTATAATATGTTTTGTAAGAGAATAAAAGCTGAAATCCTTTTTAGTTAAGTTGTATATCTGCAAATATAGATGATTCAGAAAGACAAGTCTGTAGCTGTTTTTATTTTCCTCAACATGAATAGATTAATTTACTTAATACTATTTAGAAAAATGCTTTTAATGTTTTCAACCAGTCCAATTTTGACAAAAATCTGTGATTGGGAATCGGCCATAAAATCTCCGATTGCTGCATATCAATTCATTGTCTGGAAAATAACTAATTGACAAAAATAAACTCAAGAAAAAAATTGGAAAACGAAGCAAATCTACTAGAAAGACAGATTCTTGATAATAATCGTGCACACACCAACAGCAATATAGAGCAAACGGATAACTAAGACGAGCATTTCCAAGTTTATATGGTCTTTACAGTGATGAGATCTATTACTGTAATATGATGCAGGCTCTCTTCCCCATTTTCATTTCACAGCAAGACAAACAGGCAACTGCTGGGGTATAATCAAAGGCAGAGTGCTAAGTCACTCCAGCACCACAGAGGGTAAACACAACACTGACAGACCAACCACTGGCCATCGCAGAGATGGGAGAGGGAGAATCAGAGGGGAACAACAAACAGCTGAAGGGGGCACGGAGTGGGACACAACTGTAAATCACAAGAGGAAAAAAAAATAACTCCAAAGAGAAAAAATTAAACCATAACACGTGAATGAAAAACTCAAGACAACAAATTAATCAGGCGCAGGAGCATTTTCATATTCAAGTCAGACCCCTGACTGAGACGCGTCCCTCCTGCCCGTCTACATTTGTACAAGCACCGGTCGAGACTCTGTCTTCATCACAGACTTCCTGACTTCTAATTAGCCACATGAGGCGGTGTTAGTTATTCTGTGTGATTATGCAGGGTCTGCCCCAGTCTGACTCACCCCCACACCCAGAGCGAGCTCATTAACTCAGCCACCAGGGGGCACATGCAATTCAGGATCATCAAGTCAAGTGTGAGCTGTCTCTGTGTAGGCAACGCTGTGTGCCAGCAGGGAGTGACAGAAGTCGATTACACATTGTGTGCAGGTCTTGATGCTATACGGAGTGGCATGCAAAAGTATTCACATCCTTTGAACTTTTTTAGATTTTGTCACATTACAGCATGGTTTTTAAGTGGAAAGAAAAGACTGGATTATCAAATAAAAAAATTTAAAAAAATCAACACTTACTGAAACTGCCTTTAAATGAACCAGCTAAATCACAAGCTGTTAGTTCAGTTAGCTGGATTGATCTGTAAAGATCAATTTTCAAATCGGATTCTGAACTAGATTTAGGTCTGAACTTTGACTGGGCCATTTTACACATGAATATGTTTTGATCTAAAACTGCTCGTTCATAGCTGTGTGCTAGGGGCCTTTGTCTCAATCTCAGGTATTTTTTTACAGCCTCCAACAGCTTTTCTTCCAGGATTGTCAGGTACTTAGCTTGTCAACCTTCTCAACTCTGCCTCGCTTACCTGCCCTGCTGAGAAAAGTTGTTAAAAAAAAGAAAAAAACATTCACAAAGCATGATACTGCCACCACCACTTTTCGGGGAAAAGCACAGTGTTTTTCTTCATACATAGCATACATAGTATGCAGTCCAAAAGGTTCAGTTTCACTCATCTTGTCAGAATATCTTAGCATTGTCTGATTATTGCGGTCCTTTTAAGAAGGTCAGTTTAGATATTTGGTTAGTTTCACTTCCACACCCAGAGCAAATAAATAGGGGTGCATAATATAGGATTTTACAGCAATAACAATAAAAGTAGCAATAAAAACTATTTATCACATATTTTTTACATTCCTATATGGCTGCGACTGCAAGTACCATTAATCATGAGGCAACAAACTCAAACACTGCTTTTGAATAACAAACCTACTTGAAATAAGCTTCTTCAGAATGCCATTTCCTTTAGGAAATATTACCTATATCACTATACTACCCACAGAGACATCGTGTAATCATATTTTTGAATGTCTGATATTTATTGATGCTCTTGTGGCAAAAAATAGTGAAAATATGAAAACAACATTTTAGTCAGCTTTTTTTTTTTTATCATCAACTGAAATCTATAGAGATATCAATACACAACCTTCCCAACTACATATTTTCTTCTCCCTCTCATCATTTCCTGGTATCCCATCAGCTCCACCTGCAATTTAACAACATCTACTGCTGACCAATAGGTTTAGTCAGATCATCCATCCATCCAGAAGAGGGCATGACAGATCCACTTTATCCCACTGTTGGCTTGACATGCTTCGAAGATGTTGTTTAGCTGCACAAATAAATAAACACATCTTTGCCTAAGCAGATGAGCACATCAGACAACACATGCACACAAAAAGGTTTGTGAAATGCAGCACATCTGCTCACCCATCTAAATGAGGAAAAACATTTGAATAGAAATGGAACAAAATCATGATGATCGTCACTGTATCCCAGTTCTAAAAATGTACAAAATGCTCACACTGTGACAAAAATCCATTTTGTTTGTTAATACAACAAAAAAAAAAATAAATAAAGAAGAAAAGTTGATCTAATTATATGGTACAACTTTTAAATGTTGTGGTTTAGTGCAGCAGCAGTCACAGCTAGTTATTCTTGTTTGTGGGTCAGCATCATCCAGGGCCGCATCCCCTAACATCCGACTGCAGGCCACGCATCTGGAAAGAGGCTCCCACACAACCAGCAGGCGCAGTCCAGTAGGAATGCTCCATTTGGTATAATCATGCATTTATTTGAGTAAAACAACACTGCAGATGTCTCACAAACTATCAGAAATCAAGATGACTCAAACTACAACTTCAGCATTAAATAAACTCAATAAGGCCCACTCTTCAAATATAGAAAGGCTGGTGTGAAATTTGTTACAAATATTTCACCTGAGCCCCAATTTGATGAAATAAGAAACTTGAGGGTCCCTGCAGGTACAATAGTGTGCATCACTCATTTGAGATGGGAATTTCTCAAAGGAAAATATCGCAATGTCAAAAATGACTAAAATCGGGCGATACCGATGTAAATATATCTTGCATCTAAGCCTGTCACAGTAACAAATTTTGCTGGATGATAAATTGCCACACAAGTTATTGTGATAAGCGATAATATTGTTGCTTTGAGACCATTTTAAAGTTATGTACTGGTAATGGCACAATAATACAAGAACACATTCTTAAAGATCAATAAACTTTAAATTCTAACAAACATTTAACAATGGAGCTGGAAGACATTTTAAATATCCAAAATAAATAAACAAAACAACGGAAAAAAACTAATAAAATGGTTGCGATGGATTTTATTTAAGGATGTCAAAGGAAATTGGGCCAAATGCAAACACGTCCCATATGTCTATCGCATAAAATCCCAATAAAATGAATTCAAGTTTGTGGATGTTAGATGACAACATGTGAATATATTTGCACTCAGTATGTCGAACCAGGCAGTTGTGTTGCGTTTCCTCTGCTAACACAAAGTAGCAACATCTTAACGACATAGTATTATGGGTACATTGAAACTCAGCAATGCAGATTAAATTTACTCCATAGATGCTAGAAATAGAATATGCGGTCATATTTTTGGTGCGAGTTTTATAATTATATGACAGACATATCCACAGTGGTGAGACAGATGAGCAGAACTTAAAAAAAAAAATAGTAAAGTCTTGAAATGCAAATATTTTTCCACCATATCTAGCAGACTTTGAAAACATTAAGTAATATTTTTCAGACTTCATAGGAACTTTGTCTTCTCTGTCAGCTCTCATACAGCAGACAGAACCAATAACCTATAAGACTTGTTTCTCCACAGTTTACCTAGAGAAGTGAAATATTTTAAGGTGTCATTCAAATAAAGTCATTCAAATAAACACCATCTCTGCTTTTGCCCTGTCCCAATGAGTCAACTGTAAGAATAAAGCTGCCATCATCCACTGTCATAACATTAGCCACAGTTAGAGTTAACAATCAAAGCTCCCAGAGTTGTGAGCCTTTAAACATAGAGTGATTTTTACAGCGTTTCAAATTTCTCTCACTTTAACCCCGACCGCTTTACTGTATCATTGTTATGCCTGTCATCAGGTCCAATAAGCCACAGTCTAAATATTATTCTAAAGCCCCACTGAATGCAGAGTAGTACGGATGCATCTGCTCCATTCCTCATCTTCATGACTTCCTCCTGTTCTCAGTTTGTGGAAAGATTGATATTTTTTTTATCCCTACCGCAGCAGACAAATGAAGGGAAGTGTGCTCTACTGTGAAAACAGCATTTATCACTAAACATGTGTAAGAAATGTCGAAGTCAGGAAGCTTTTTAGGTTGTTTCTTTTTTTCTTACCTGATGGAGTCATTCCAGAAGAGCCATGGTCACAGCAGGAAGGGGGACAGAGAAGACATGAAGAAAAAGAAGGAAAATGTTGAGTTGTTTTAAAAAGTTCAATAAATGAAACTGTATTTCTTATTTTAAAACATCTTGAAGATGGTAATCTAAGCATGCAAGCTTAATCCCTTTAAATACTTCGCAATTATTCTAAAATGACAAAATTGTCATCAAAACAGTTGGATACTAAAGCATATAAAAAAGCATACTGGACAAATGTCAATGATGATTTTCCCAAGCAGAAAAACCTGAACAGTATCAAATATTTGAAAATTTTTGCACATGCGTAAACATGTACACCATGTAAAAAGTCACTTGTAATGAAAGCAAAGCAAAACAACAGAGCTACAACACTGGCAGGAGCTAACAGAGATGAATCACGAAATATTATAGTATTACACAGAGTCAGAAACTCAAAAATCCAATTCTTTTTCCATTTAGTGAATGCACCATACCAAAATGCTAACAGGTCACACTGACAAAAATAAAGCTCAGCTTGCAAGTCTACTGTGGGAGAAAGACTCAAAGTAATTAAAAAATATATTATAAAAGTACTGTATTTTTTTTACATCTTGAAACATGTCAAGACATCCATACTTCAGCCAGGCTGTGTGAGAGTGAGAGAGAGCAAGACTTAAAATGAATAAATGAACTTTAATATGACAACAGGAAGGCTGGGCGTTATTACAAGACACTTGCTCTGAGCTTTCCCTTTGAATTTCTAACTTACATAATGAAAATAATGAAATTAGAAATTTTAACAGCCATTTGGAAATTGTTTAAGGTAAGAGTTTACACTCTCTAGAAAAAAAGACAGAGATTGATCATTACATGTAGTAATGCTAGCAAACTAGTTATGCTAATTGCTAATTGAGGATGCTAATAAAATTGAAAATCATTTAAACTCTAAATAAGCAAAACCCTGTTTTACAGTAACTGTTGTCTCACTTGCAATTTGGGACATTGCCTCTGCTCTTTATAGAGGCCAGGAGGAAAGAGGGACAAAAATGGAAATTAAAATTGCCTAAAATAAGTATTTGCAGGTCAAATCAATAGTTATAGGCACAGAACTATTCCTAAGCATAGAGGATATCTTCACAGATGTAGGTGAGGTAATGAAAAGAAAAATAGACAGGAATGCTGAACACAGGGAGGATTTTCCTTGAGTTCTGATCTCATGCAGAGTGCATCAGTTCAGTTTCCAAAAAGAATTGTGAATAGGAAATAGCTGACTGATATCTCATTACGAATGTTCTCATTTTAAGAAACCGCAACCCAGATAATGCAAAGACAAATACCCAAAGGGTTTGGCACAAAACAAGAGTGCAAAAAGGCATCACATCAAGTCCTAACGTGCCTCACACAAATCCCAGCTGAAGACGCGGCTCATGGTGAAAATATGACTATTTATTTAATTACATAGGCAGTAAAGTCTTCTAGTCCTGGACAGAGGCAACTTCAGCAGGAGCTAGACCCAAAGCTAACAACGCAGAGATCCGAGGCTGCTGAAGCTTAAAGACGTATTTACTTTGGAGGCTGCCTCTGTGTGTTGAGTGCTCAGCAGCGGCCTTATTTCGTATAACCTGAAGAAACATCCCAAGATGCAAAAGTCGTGATAGTAATACACACAGCAACTCCAGTAGTTATAAAGACATTGAAAGCAAGACCTTCAGCAGAAGTTTGGAAGACTGAGTAGTACACAGCTAAGACAAAGGTTTGAGCTTCAAACCTTTGTCATCCAGTTGGATTTGGTTATATTGGCTGCTTTTTGAAAATCTCAAGAGGATTCTCTAAGAATACACAACGATGATGAAGTACTAATATTACCAGCTGCATTAATTGTCAAAATCAGATACTAATTTCATAGTAATAATGTTGTTGGATTAAAACCAGAGTAAAACTCAGATTTAGGGTAACTGCTCTCTCAGAAACTGCCTGAAATTTTGAACACCATCCTCAGATCTTCTTACAGTTCTTAAAACGAAACCGTATTCAAGTAATATGTGGGTCAGTAGATCAGCGCTTTACAAAAACTCAGTATATATTTAAATATAAATGCATAAATGGGTTTTTAGGATGACTTTTAGTATTGTATGGATTGACAAGCTAACTAGCCTTGCATTGACTGTCTTGCACTCCAATGTTGCTAACATACCCCAGACAAAATCACAGCTAGGATACAATCTATGACACTAATAATGATCAATTCAAACAAATTTGCCTAATCAGCACTCTAATCCATTGAATCAGGACAGGATACTGGCAACAACAGGTTAACTACACTAGCTTATGTAAGCAATCAAAGTTATGTTTCCCTTAAACAAGTAGGAGTAAGAGAGAGAAAAAAAGAGAATTTATTGGGTAATTTATAAAATTAGCTCCAACAGCTCGTCGACTAGAACTGCTCCAACTTGACTGTTTGCAATGCTCTCAGCGGTGTGTGCTGAACAAATAACAGTGAGAAAATGCAGAGTCCAAACCCTCTCACCAAGCTGCTGACTGGTTTAAGAAACCCAAAAAAGTGGGTTTTAACAAACCTGAGTGTTGAGAGGCATATTTCTTGTCCAAAATGGGGAGGATAATACTACCAGTCTGCTTTGTTTTAAAGCTATAAATAAATTATGAATGTAAACACAGACATCCAGTGTTAAGTGACTAAGGTGACATTTTTGGACAGAGACAAACAAAAAGATCCAGAGGATGTTGGACAAGGAACCAGAGAAAGAAGGACGAGAAGGAATGTAGGCAGGAAATGAGCTAGAGAAGAGGAGGAGGAAAAGAGAGGAGCTCAGGAAAAGGAAAGGTGTGGGGTAGGTAATGGAGGGGGGAGTCTATCGGTTTAAGTACTACGGTTTTTCCCACACTTGGTGCTTTTTAGTTGACACATCACAGAGAGAACTCCCTAAGATGTTTAAAGTGCATCCTTGAGAATAAATGGAAGTGAAATACAGACAAAGCAATAGAGAACATGCTTGGACTTATCATTTACGATGCACATCAACAAAGTCATGTTAGATAAATGGATGGACATATTTTTGGACAATGTTATTGAGCATCGTAGAATATTTTCTATCAAAATGAATGAGCACTTAATTTGTTTTATGGCAGGTGGTTAAGAATACTAAGAAAAAAAACATACAGCAAACATAAGTTATAAAATATGGACCTTGTATAACAGAAGTAATATAGTCAAATAATGTAAATGTCGAAGCAAAACAAATTGACTATTTTAAAGTTTAAAATGACTATTTGAAGTCAAACAGAAGAGTTAGCTGAAGCAGAGCAGTTTGCCTTTGTTTTCTGTCGACCAGGCATAGGGAGGACAAAATTAGTTGGCCATTTGTATGCAAATTACCATCAATCAGTGGCAGCCCACTGAAAAGGGTGAACGCAGTGAGGTGTGGCTAACCCCTGAATCCACCAGATAACTTTTTCTTTCCATTTCTCTCCGGTGCAGACAGCTGTGTGAGTGATGGGATGCAAAGCACAGAGCATGGTGGCGAACCCATCATGAGCTAAATGAATACAAAAGTACTTGATAAAGAACAGAGGGTCAAGTAAAAATGGTATAAAGGCCATCTGAAAACCAATATTAGCCAATCCTGATTTACATTTAGGGGTTATAATAAAACAAGATATAAGATTTGACATATATCTTTCTCTGCCTTCCTGCCAGATTTGGTTACTAATGGCGCAAAGGAAATGTTATACCTCAAGTGTGTCTGAGAGTAGTTCCTGGAAAACTCGGTGCACCAAGTAGTAAAAATGTGCTTGCACCGCAGATCATTTGGATTTGATCCCCGAGTTGGCAGGAGTTGCTTTTTCAGCCAATCCGCTTATAAATGTTTGAATCTGGTTAAATGTAATGAAAATGTCATTGTTGGATAACGTTTTCTCCAGTTTTAGCCTTTATCTCAATGGATATTTTAAATGTTTGAACATATTTTCTACTGAAAATGTTCAGGGAGGAGTAAAGTTAATTGTTTTTATTAGTCAGTGGCATTGAGATTTTGGTTCTCATCCAGGGCATCATGTTGTCAGTGGGCTCTTTGGTATTAAATTAAAAGGCAGCTTCTGTCATTTTCCACGAATTTAAACTAGATCTGATTATCTGCAGTTTGAAATCTTAAGTACTTGGACTGAATTATTCTACGCTGAACTAAAATACTAAGGATGATATTAGTATTTATTAAAAAAAGTAAATAAGTCTAAGGTGAAGTAAAAAGATATAGAGTTGCATTTGTTTTGAGGAAACAACAAAAAAAGAACAGTAAAAACTGTGACCACTTCTTTCACTAGAACCAAAACATTTGCTAAATACGTTTATTTAGATGACCACCAATAACTTGCTTTATTTAGCCAAATGCACTCCTTAGGTTCAATACACTTGATCTCTGCCTATTTGTAAAGGGTGTTTTCAAAACCTAAACAAAAGTCACATAAAACTTATTATAGAAAGTGTCAATCCACATACTGTATAGGATCTCTTACTGGTACAACAGACTCCCCTATTACCACTAATCAGAGCTGAAGCGAAAACCAAGTCTTAGCTGTAAGAGATGGCAATGAACTCAGAGGGCAAATCAAGTCAGATGACATGAATGTGGAAAAAACAAACAGACTGACTGAAAAACCCTAATGCTTTTCCGCTGTAATCCCCTCAATATGTGCAAGAGATGCATTTCCATGTAAAAGTTTGTGGATCTGTCCTGTGTCACACATTTGTGCACGCAGGCACAGCAAAGCGTGCATTCCACATGAGTGAAAAGAGAGACTCTCTGAGGCAACATAACAAAGATGGAGTGGATGATAGAACACGTTACAACAGCCAGTCTTCAAGGCCCACCCGCCCCGGGCACGGCTCCCATCATATCCCTTACCCCTACACACTGTGCCGATTCCTCCCTGCAGCAGAAATGTTGCAGAGTCAGCTCAAATTAACACATCGTCAACAACCAAATCTGCACCAAAAAGAAAAGAAAAAAGGGAGAGTTGAGTGACACGCAAATAACCAGACAGATGTTTGGGATGTGGGATTTTTAAGTAACATCACTAAAGAGATCAATGAAACCACAAGAGAGGAGAAACTTTGATTTTAGGAAAAAACTAAACCTAACACATGGATCCTCAGAGTTAGCTGAAACCTCTCGGTTCAATGTCCCTAAGGAGTCGGTGCTTGGTGAGTTCTTAGGCAGCATTAGTGACTCATCAGAGGGGGCTGCCTCAGTGACCCCCTCATCACCTCCTGAACCTCCAAATTCCTGAGATAGCCGCAGAGCTGGGAGTGCTGAAGACACAGCTGTGCTTTTAGATGGGATGGAAGGAGAGGGTAGTGGTTGGGTGGGTTTGTTAGGAGTGAAACAAAGGGGCACATCTGATAAAGTGACATGGGAGAAGTGTTTTTTTTCTTTCTTTTTTTTTAAAAAAAGCCCCACAAAAACAGCTAATCTTAAATTAAATGATAATCCACTGCAGGGTGAACATGAAAATCTTTTGGGGTATAGATCTTAAAGGTATTATAAGTATGTACTTGTTTTAAAAGGTCGAAATAAAATGTTGCTTTTTTTCTCAACTTCGGCTACACAAAAAAAGTTTATAGAGCTAACCTTTGAAATGTTGAAATCTCATTTGTTCACTGCGGAAAGACATATAAAACATGTAGGAGGAGAATCAAGTTTAAAAAATTTCTACTTTTGTTTAAATATTTAAAAGATTTAATGCCAAAAATTATCTTCCTTTCAGCATATTCCCACTGTTAGCCTTTTTTTGCATGAATAAAACTGTTTAACTTCCACTCAAGAAAATTATGATACTGTGACATCCCCCATCTGGCCCAGGTTACAGGTTAGAGAGAAGGTTTCAGCCACCTGATGAAACTCCAGTTCTGTGAGATAATGTGGAGCTAACAGGAATTTCAAGACTTCCAATCATTTCATTTATCTCATACCTCTCCATTTCTGCAGAGGTATAAACAGCAATGCAGTCTGTCTGGGTATAGTCTGATGTCAAAGCTCAAGTTCTGCTTAAGGCTTCGCTCAGACTCCCAAGTTCTGCATGATCGCACTCTCTTCTGTGACATCAGAAATAGTCAAGCCCAGTGGCAGAGAACAGAACAAGAAGCCTCAAAAACTGCTGACATTTTGCTAATTATTCTGAAAAACGGTGATCGTTTGCTCTGAAAAGCTCTCTCTCCCTCTTGGGTTCACTGCTCTTAATTCCAGCTGAATTATTGCAATCTGATTGTAGGATCAGGTATTGTGATGAACTAAAGCGTCACAGCTACTGTTTGAGTGCCGCTCCAAAGTGATATCACTTTTTTTTTTAATTTACCATGCTTTTTAGAAAGATATGGAGGAGATAAAATAACGCATATGTTATGGAGTTCAGTGAAAGATGCAGTTAAACTTATAGAAAATGTACATCGGAAAGTCAAAGCAGATGGTCATAATTCCTGCTGCTACTAATGTCATCCCCAATATTACATACAATGATAATGTATGGCGCACATGTCACAGTATGTGCACCAACAATTAAAAAAAAAAATAAACCAAATGATTACTATTATTATAATAGCTGCAACAGATGGATTATTAGGGTTATAGTGATGGTATCCCTGACAATTATTATTTTAATACAAAGACTTAACAAAAGTAAAAAATTGAATAAGCACCTCGTAAATTTCACGCATATTCTAAATGATATGCTCCCCTTTTTGCTCTTTGTACATCAACACTAGCAGTATAGTAAGCTCATATGAGCTAATTTAATAATCAACTACTCTCAATGGCCACATAATTTTTGTGTAAAAATTCCATTATTCTCTAGACTAAAAGTTTACACTCTTGTGTAGCATTGTTTTAAATTATAAATGCTAGATTTTACAATAAATTGATGACAGACATCTCTCATGGTCAGGTTTTGAATATGAAGTTAGCTAGATTTACCAATGGGTACTTGGCGACATTGGAAATTATTCTGGAAATAAATAAAAAAAATTCCCTCACTTATCCAAATCTGGAAAACAGGCCTTAATGTCACAGGAATTTATGATGAATTATAGTTCATCATAAATTCATTGTTAATTTTCACCAGTGGATCCCCAGTATTCATGGGAGGTTAGCGACCACAACCGTCCGTGAACGCCTGAAATCCACATGTACGTGAGACAACTTTAAACACACCTATTTTAATAGTTCAAGCACCCAATTATATCTTAACAGGAGTTAAAATCCACAGTGGAAACAGCCTAAGCACTAATCTAACATCAATGATTGTGGGGAGACAGCCAATCAGCAGCACAGAAAATGAAAGATGATCCTGAAATATCTGCTTTGCAAATGGCAGGTAGCTTCTCAAATATTTTAGTCCACGGTCTATCAGCTTGTAAAGCTGCATTTCTTTCGAATATTTTAGTCATGCTCTATGAAAAAAAACAACATGAATAGCAGAATCCAAGAATACTGAAAAGAGAGTAGGGAGTCCACTCTACCTCAGCACCAGTAAATCATGAATGCCTAATTTCAGTGTTGCTTCATTGACTTTCATGAGCAAACACACAATAGTAGACAGACAAACTTTTCTGTGATCCAAGTGTTCCAGCTGTCCTAATAAACTACAGAACTTTTACTTTGAGATTGCACACTGCAGGACAGCTTTTTCAAATAACAGTTTCAATTCAACCTTAGCAGTTCAAGAAAACCATCTGCAGTCCATCAAGCTAACCGTGGAAGAGAACAGCTAGGGTCCTACAATAGCTGAAAGTACGCTCATCCATCCTTCACTCCAATGAAAACAAACAGAACACCCAGGTCTGAGCCGCATGCATCACTAAGCAGCGAGCACATTGGGCCATCAGCCTGACAGCTGATTAACAGACCCATGCTAACAGTGTCACTGTGGTGGCTGAGTTGTGGTTAAAAAAAAAGGTCCAGATAAAAACACAGAACTCACTGATGCCAACACATGAAGACAAGCACAACTGGCTCGTTCTTAAACCTCAAACAAACTGGCAGTCGTGAGCCTTCAAGAAGTGAACAGCATAATTTCTGCGGACATATTCTTTTACTCCTATTACATATTCAACGCAAACTGAACAGCGAATTAACAATTGCTTGATGAAAATATAATTTTCATTGGGCTAATGCAACAGCTTTTACTCTTCTGTTCAGTGTAACGTGGACAGAAGATTTCAGCAGTGAAGCCTGTTCACTGCTGAAAATGAGAACAATATGTTGAGTCTGGGAACACCAGGCTGGCTAATTAGTATTTACTGCTGGTGCCCTGTGCTATCATACCCTGTTATTTGGGATGCCGAAAAGGAGTCCATCAAAAGGAACAATGGGATCATTTGTAATCAAGCAAACAACACTGACAAAGACTAAAGCTCTCCATTAAAGACCGTCTCTCGATAACCCCCTTTTTGATTGGACACTTCAATCAAAGTGACCAGTACTCCAGTGTTATTAATCACCAGAAGAATGGAGAACACGCTGCTCAATTAATGTCAAAGTCTGCCCAAGAGAACCAGGACTTCACAGAGTGGAGTCTGCATCACTGCTAGACCGCACGATGGCACGATGACGCAACAATTTAAATCTTCTGTGCTTTCGGTCCGTTTTGAGCCGAACTTTTTAAAAAGTTGTTACCCTAGAATGGTTTGTATCTAGAATGAGTTAATTAGTTGGCAACCTTGGAGAAAAGCAACCAAAGAGTTAATAATAGCAAATAAAGTAATGCCTGCTAGTAAAGTAGTCATTTTGGAAATCTTCAAGGCAATTAAGCCAATGTAGTGACATTTTTGGATGGATACTATGACATTTTCTGGTAAAACAGAAGAGTTCATTCAATGAAATTACTTGAAAATGTAATAACTGAAGTTAGAGCGATGCACCCTTATGACAAGAGGCTCCCATAGACTTTTTAGCCGAAACGGCGTGGCATCCGCCCCGGTGGCAGGGAAACCTTGCATAGCCACTCGGGGTATACAATGAATGGGTCAAATGGGTGGCTTTTTTGCCGATTGGGTGGAAGCGCATTATAACGAATTTCCACTGGATGGAGCTCTTGACTTATCGATTATCTTTGGCCAACTATTGATTGTGAGGTCAGAGGGCTTGTCATCAGGGGTCATTGTGTGCATTTGGGGGTCATGTGTGTATTAGTTGTGTTTTTCGAGTATGTGGGTACCGGGGTCCATTGTGAGTGTTGGGGGAAGGGGTCGGGGGGGGGGGGCGCGTGGCCTGTCACCGGCGGTCATTATGTGCACTTTGGGGTCATGTATGTATTATTTTCATTTCCCGAGGTTGTGAGTACCGGGTTCCATGGTGGGTCTGGAGCTCCAGGGGGTGGTCCAGGCGACCTCCATGCGGGCCTATGGTGCACTATTCCCGGGTAAAGCACCTCCATAAGTCCCCCTGGTTGTCTGGAGGTCAAGAGTGGAGACTTAGCACAAGTGTATGAGTGACCCCTGGGACTAGAGGTGGGGGTCTGGAGCTCCAGGGGGTGGTCCAGGCGACCTCCATGCGGGCCTATGGTGCACTATTCCCGGGTAAAGTACCTCCATAAGTCCCCCTGGTTGTCTGGAGGTCAAGAGTGGAGACTTAGCACAAGTGTATGAGTGACCCCTGGGACCGGAGTGGGGGTCTGGAGGTCCAGGGGACGTCCAGCCGACCTCCATGCGGGCCTATGGTGCACTATTTCCGGTTAAATTAAACCCTTTATTAAAATAAATGAAATAAATTTATTTAAAAAAATAAAATAAATCATTTAAAAAGTTTGGTCATTTTCTGGATTCGAACCCAGGTCTCCCGCATGAGCTGCAACAGCCCTAACTACTCGGCTACGTGACTTCATGGAGCAAATCATTATCATGTCTCTGAGCAGAGAGGCGTGCTGAAATCCGGAAGAGCCGTAATATTGTTTCCTTTTCGATCTAGACTCGGTGAAGAGCACACGTGGACTGAGCGGTAAGTTGTTTTTATTAATTAAAAGCGTTAAAACATGTTTAGTCATCAAAAATAACTCTGTCTCTTCGGTCACATGACCTAAATTGCTTGTCTTTGATCTGCCACCTGCAAATCGTTAACTGCTACTACTGCATGCTCAGAGAGAGCAGAGACACGGAGAATTCAGGAGTCTTTTGAGCACTATTGTATGGTAAGTTTCTTCTGAATAGCGTTAAAATGTGTTTATTTATGAAGCTGCTGCTGCATTTGAGGCACTTAATTGTTATTTAGCTCTGTGATTTCACAGAAATTTTTAACATTAAAATAAGTAACGCTATCTTTTTTCTCATTTTCAGTTTTAGAACTAATAATGACTCGGCCCAAGAAAGCCTCAAATTGCCCCATTTGCTTTTATTCTTTCTATTATATGGGTAAACACCTGGCATCCAAACATTCTATTAGAAACAGTGTTGAGAAGAGAATCTTAGTGAATTATGCAATCGGTCGAGTTAACTTTTGCCACTTGACCTGCCCAATAGAGGGCTGCGATTTTGCCAAAACAAGAGTGGACAGGCATATTGAGCAGGGCCACCCGGAGCTGGACTCCCAAAGAATAAAGGAGATCATCGAGAGCTTAAAAAATAAGGTCACCGTTGACGCCCTGAAAAAGCTCAGAGCGTCCAATCCAACCCCACCTGTCATATCCTGTCTGGACATTACCGAGGAAGAAGAGGAGATGTTGATGGATGTGGGGGACTCCTTGGCGGAGCCCGTGGCGCCCGCCACCTCTTCTTGCTCCACATGCCAAAAACTTAAAGCAGAAGTGAAGCAGCTCTTGAAGAAGGTTCGGAGTAGGGACAGAAGGATCAAGAAAGGGAAGGAAAGAATAAAATCTTTGGAAGAGGTATGTAAAAAATTTTTATATATTTACAAGTACTTACCTGACTTGCATCCATGTTGTCATTCGGGGTCATTTACATATGACCTCAAATGACAAAAACTTAGCTCACAGAAAGCTAAACCTCACCTTTCAACCTTTAACAGGCCCTGCAAAAGGGATCGAGTGGTTACTCTCAGCCGGAGTCCCCACAAGAAGAACATCAATCTGATCCTGAGGATGAGGACCTCTCACCTGAAGAGCCACCAATCAGGGTCAGACGGCCAGTAACTTTAGGAGTACTCAAGCAGTATTCTCAGTTCCCTTCTTCCATCTGTAAGTAATGTCACTGCTTGCTACATTTTCCTATTTTATAAACCATACAAGTTATTTTTTTAACCCTTTTTTTATTCAGTGGAGTACATGGAAGAATATTGGGAACACCTGAAGGGTTCCATGAGCACTCAGAAACAGAAAGAAAATCAGAAGTCAAAGGTCGGACGTGTGATGCAATTCTTAAAATTCCTGACTGAGGAGGGTGACAAAGTACTCTCAAATTGGACATTCTTAGAGAACATCAGAAGAATTCACAAGTAAATATATCTCTAATGTTCATAGTTCATATATGTGTTCATGTTTAACTTAAAAAAAATTCTTTCTGTGCAGGTGGCCAGAAGAACTGTTTGAGCAGCACAAAGCCATCACAACCATTAAGCAGTATCTCACCAACATCCTCGAGTTCATTCAGTTTTTCAGGGACACGCCACCAAACACGTCACGTCTGCCAAAGAAATCAATGGTGGCAGTTCTTCGAGCCCTGAAATGTGACATAAGAAAACTGGGAAGGCATGTGGTGCTTCGCCAGATCAGTGTAAAAAAGAATAAATCAAGAAAGATAATTCCAAAAGCTGACCTGAGGGAGTGCCAGAAGATGGCATCAAAAAAGATCCCCAAGCTTCTGGGTAAGACTTATGTAAAATACTAAATAAGAACCTACAGGTTATTATGTAGTCACTTACCTGATTTTTTATTTATTTTTTTTTGTAGATCTGAATCGGAGTAACACCACCCCTTTGAACATACGCCAGTTCTATGACTATTTTTCAGCATATTTAGCGAGCATTTATGGCCATAGAACTGGCGTATTTACCAACATGTTGGTGTCTGAGGTTGAAGAGGCCCGTGTTGAAGCCACCCCTAATGTAAATGGATTTGTAGTCAATGTAAGTGTAATCGCATTTTTTTTTTTGCAATTTGGGGTCATATGCAAATGATCCCAAATGACTTAAAATAAATGATCTCAAATGACTTGTCAATTGGGATCATTTGCATATGACCCCAAATGGACGGTAACATACATTCTCTTTTTCCGCTAAAGGTCAAAAACCACAAGACAAATCGTGCTTTTGGGTCCGCGCCAATGTACCTCACACTGGAAGAGTTCGGATGGTTGGAGCAATGGCTCCAAATACGGGAAACCATGCAGCCAAAAACAGACCTCGATTTCTTCAATGAAAAAGAACAAAAAGTCAGAAACCTCCAGCTGCACCTCCAGTCTGCCTGAAAGGAGACATGCCCACGAACAGCAGGTGTAAATATGAATGAAACATCCTCTGCTTCCGTTTATCTTTTTGAAAAACCATGCTCAAATTCTTGCCATTTATTTTAACTAGCAAGAACACTTATTTTTGTTAATGCAAAGTAAAATTTGCTTTAAACCAGACCTTTTCTAAGAATTCCTTTGATGACTACAGAGAAACACAGTAAGAACAAACAAGCAAGAGAAACTGCTCTCTTATTAGTCAGGACAGCTGGCATCTGACCAATCAAATGGCCACAGGGCAACACAAAAGCAAATGGCTGCACAGTTCAGCATGCGTCTCCCCCACAGCTCTACAACCTCGTTGTTTTTCCAATCCACTGAATGCAGTTCTTACATCTGGAGCACAGTAAACCAGGTTTCCCCTCATATAGAAGAATATTAAAATATTAGTGGAGGAGGTTTTTTTTTGTAAGTGACTGTATTGTATTGTTTGGAATATCCAAAGAAAAACAATGATGGTGCTGGCTCAGCAATGTGAACAGATTAGACCCAATAAACAAACTGAGACACTAACTGTTCCTTAATGATGTAACAAGCTGGTTCCCTGTACAGCACTCCTACTGAAATCTGTAAACACTAGGAGACCATTCAAGCCAAAAAAGCTCAAAAGTCACAAGACCCTAGCAAAAAGAAAAGCTTGTGGAAAACAGACAGCACACATCCATCACACTGGACAAAATATTCGCAAAAAAAAAAAAAAAAAAAGAATCCATGTGAAGATGAGGGATGACAAGTTTGCTTCATGCTCATTCTTCCAGAAAAGGCAGAACTCGCCATTCCGGGTTACACGGGGTTGAGGCGCTCATAAATGACTGCAAGTCAATACGAAGTTGTAAACACGCAAATGGGGAAAAAACAGAAAAAGAAAGAAAATGTGCCCTTTTGTTCCTGTTTAAGTTAACCTGCTGCTGACCACAGACCGCTGAGTGCCAGCTGCTGACATGCTCATTGGCCCCTGGGCAAATCCCCAGCATTCCCCTCCCACCCCCAAATGAGAGCAGCTCAGCCAGCTCTGGGCCAAATC
Organism: Brachyrhaphis roseni; assembly: GCA_903066815.1. NCBI lineage: Eukaryota > Metazoa > Chordata > Actinopteri > Cyprinodontiformes > Poeciliidae > Brachyrhaphis > Brachyrhaphis roseni. The sequence goes on from CAEFZY010052673.1 coordinate 20,975, forward strand.
GCTGAAGCTGGACTCTCTTTGCCGCTGCAGACAATCAGCCCCTGCCCTCCAAACGAGGCTCTTCAATTAGTCGTTAAAACATGCAGACTGGCCAGGGCCATTTCCCCCCTCACTCTCTGATCAATAGAATGACATTTTTATAACTTAACTCCTCCCGATCACACTTCAGAGGGAGGAGAATGTGAGTTTTCATCCTGCTGAAGTCTCATTAGGGCTGCAGTGATATTACAAACCGATATTAAAAACTGCAAAAATATTGAACTCCCATGCAGAAGGTAACTCTAGTTTGTAATGGCCTGAATTAGAAGGAATTGCCCTAATATGAATTATATTGATATGAAGGCTTTAACCCCAGAAAATTATTTAACTAGTTCCTATGGCCAAAGAATTAGTCTTCCAAATTAAAATAACATGGATATCAGTACACAGCCCTTTAACGATGGAACATCAGTCCCAAAAATAAATAAATAAATCTATTGTGTTCACAGTAGCTGATGGTTCTTGGGGCAAGCAAATGCATTGTAGCACATCGGCATCTGATAATGAATTTCTAATGTTTCGTTCATGTGGATATTGAGAATACGGAACGGAGCCTGGCTAGTGAGCCAACAATGTCATCAATCACATCCTGGGCAATCTCCGTGATCAGTAACGTCTATATTGGTAAAAACTGCAATTCATAACTCTGAGTACTAATTACAGCGGTGGAAAATTAGATGGTTCAACAGTTTATTGCATGTATCGATGAAGGAATCAAAGTGAAGCGCTAACATCAGCCCAATCAGCTTACAGTTCTCATAACAGCCACATTTTCTTTAGCATCACTCAACCGATGAGATCTATGCATTTGCATTTCCTCTTGATTGTGAATCCCAGCTTGAGGATTCCTAGTTATATTGGTTCACTTCAACCTTCCTCAAACGTACTAAAGCACTCAGAAATCGGCTGGTGCCTGTAACAGGCTGATTTTCAGCTGGACCAGCCTAGAAACTGTCCAGAAACACAAAAATCGGATCTTTTACAAAACAGTAAATGCACCAAAATAAGCAGTTATGTCACATGGACCGGAATGCCCTTCACTATAGAAAATTGTTACTGACAAAAGAAAACTCAATGTCATATATACAATTATCTTTGTCAGTGCTAAAAACGTCAAAGAAAGCACCAAGAGGCAATCGCTATTTAAAAGGAGAATACTTTTTACAATGTCCATTTAGGCTAGGAGACACAGGGAAAGTTTCAGAAAGTAACAGGAAGGCTAAGCTGTCATGGAACATGCTGGATGCAGAAACCACAGCAGAAATGAGCTTTTTTTTCATGTGTTTTTAGCCAGTTTAAATATCTTGGAGAGAAATGAGAATGATGTGATCCATGTAAAGAGGCAATGACCTTCCGGGAATTTTCTGGCAGCGGAAGTGCTGGTTGGATTTTGCCAAGTGCACCCATTATTCTTTACTCAATGTGCATTTGTTGACACAATCTTATATCAGGTTTGGCAACTTTTTACTAAGAAACCAATGCATATTTTTGTGTTCCAGAGAAATGCAATGTCCTTTAAACATTTTTTTCCATTTCGTGGTCTGAGTTGCACTTTTCTTTATGTGGTTTGTGCCTTGCTTTGACTCAGTTTTACATTTTTGCCTCGTCAGTGTGATCACAAACATCTGAGATGCACACGGATATCTGCAGAAGGTCCTGGCAGACCCTAGCGGGCAGGTACAGAAGGTAAAATGTGTGTCACATTGATTTCAATCAAGTGGGCAACAACGCGGAGAGTGAGGGAGGAAGTCGCTTCAAGGCTCTGAAGTACTAATTATGACCAGATGGAAAAGCACATAAAAGTCATGATGTGACTGATCTATGTTAACATAAAATTACAAATATCCACTGTTGAGGGGTTTAGTGTTTCGAGCATGTCCATTACCTTGCATAAAAATCAGAGTAACTCTGATTGAAGATTTGTTGCCAATTTTGACCTGCCAGTATAGATTTGAGCAAAGTTTTTGTCAAACCGATTAAACCATTAGAAATAAGCATTCCAGCCACCCTGCTGTGAGCAATCAATTAACGGTATGAGTGTATAGGGGTCGTAACACTCTGTGTAAAAAAGAAGTGGCTGGTAAAACAACCCATCAACTTGACAGAGTACAGAGTTAAACAGTTTTGCAACCCATTTTAGCACACTAATCACCAAAAAACTGAAGCCAGGACTGAGGTATCAACCAAAGACCAAATTCAGATACCTTCGTCATTCGGAAGTATAGCAGAAAACAACAAGCTTGCTGGGCAGAGGCAAAATGTCATAAAGTTGTCGATAAAAACAAATACCGCCATCATTCTAATCATAAACATGAGCGGGGGAAGCTGGCATTTCTCTTCGTCTCAGCACAATTAAAGCACTGACAAAATTAGCATCAACCTCAGCATTATGACGCCAATAAAGCTTTCATAAAGCACACAGAGCTTTAGAAGTTTATCGCTAAATGTTTCCTCCTTTCCTTGACTTGTGTAAAATGCACAATGTGGACAGATTAATCTGAACAGATTAACGTTTGTCCCTGCACAATGCTACAAAAACAGACAGGGCAAGAAAATAAGACAAACACCCTACCTTTAACCAACCAATGAATGCCAGATTGTATAAATATGGCATAAAATCAACTTCCTAAGACTTCTTATTCAGCAGAGATAAGATTTTTCTTGGGGGAAAAAGCCAAAGAAAACGATTCTGGCTTCTCAGCCAAAACAAAGGTTGCATGCAGTGTGGGAATGCAGGCAGAAAAGAGACAGTATTCCTGTCTTCTCAGCAAATCTTGTATGGCTGTACCTGTATGGGACACACAAAGTGTGGACAGGCATGAAGAGATAAACACCCTCGCTCATTTGTCAAAATTTTAAGTGGGAAGGGCAGAGGGCATGATCCAAAAACAGCTCCCTACAGAACAAAAGAGAGTGAAATATTTTCAAATCTTAAGTTCATCTGAAAATTCAATATCAATTGTTATATTAAACTCAGAGTTGGTAGCATACTTTTGTTTGTGGAAAAAAAAATAAAAAATCAATGGGATCAGAGTGCACATCTGTTGTTTATACAACAATTTTTCTCCTCATTTCAAAGATGCTTTAAAAACTCTTTCCGAGTGCCTTAACAGTAGAGGCAAAGGAAGATCAAAGTGCAGGCGGACAGCATATTAAAACGCATGTATTTGCATTGAAACTGAAGCCGGGGCTGTACAGCTTGCAGGCAGAAACTGGCAGCGTGTGCAGATGATGACATCAGACCACCCAAAACCCAACGGAGCAAGTCTAACCACATACGCCTCATTCAACGCGATCCTGCTCCTTTGTTCAGCTGCTTGGTTTCACTACACAGATCTGGACTGAATTGCCCTCATCTTTCTTCCAAGATAAGAAAACCTGTTTCTTGTTCGGCTCCCAGGAGTTTATAAATATAAAACTCAACGTCTTCCACGAGCATTCTTGTCCAACTGTGCTTCCTGTAAAAGCTCTAGACTTCTTACAGGTCCAGAGCAGAAACAATACCTCATTTTGTGATGTGAATGTGTGGCTATTAGTCTCGTAGAAGCAATCCATCAAAGCATTTAATGATGGAAATAAAACACGGGAACATCAAGACATTCAAGTCATTTGAAACCACGTAAGATCAGAACAACCACTGATAAAATGAGAGACTACAGAGACGGCTGTAAAGAGTGATTGTGTTTTAGAGACAGGTACTGTTCAAATCAGACAAACACACATCAAGTCACCATCTGTCTGCTGCAGCATGGGGCACACTGAGTGTTCAGATTACCCCACTAATTGAGCCCTGAGATAAAACCTTATGGTGTCCCAAATCAGGACCCATCAGGCTCTCAGAGCAACACCGAACACTATCTTTAACCTCGCTGACTTTCAAGATGAAAGACTACGGTTTAGAAACTATAGAAGTCAGGATTGCAAGTGTGAAGAAGACACAAATCGATATGATTGCGAGGAGAAAACTGACTTTGATCCACTGTTATCATTCCACCTCTTGGAAGATGAGGGCGCCAAAAACATAGGAATACTTTCAGGAAGAACATAAAAACATCAGAGGGTGTGTGGCTGTTGCCTTGCCATAAGAAAGTCCTGTGTGTCAAATTCTGGTAGAGATCTTAAACCTCCTGCTTAAAATTAGCATGTTCTCTCTGTGTGCGTACTCCATTTCATCCCACTGCCCAAAGAAATGCTTATTAGATCAATTGGTCACTCCAAGTTGGTCTAAAGATTGAGTGTGTGAGTCTCTGTGTTGCCTTGTGATGGTGAGCTGATCAGGGTTTACCCTGCCTCTTGTTCAAGCAGTATGTCAAACCCTCAAAACATAAGAGTTGTGATAAAAAGCAACAAACAAGCAGCAAACGTCTCGAGTTAAAAATCATCCAGTAGACGACAGCCACAAGTTGCAACCCACAGGCACCCTTCTTGTACCAGTTCTATTAAAAAATATCAAAACTTCAGAACAACCCCTCCAATGTGTTTTAAGGATCCCTAACAAGACGGATACATTGGCCCAGTGTGCATACCCCTTCGCTTTTCTATTGCATTGCATTTTCTCATGAGCTGGATATGTAGCCGCTACACTAACAATTTCTCCCTTTGCAATGTGCTTTTTACTGTATGCAGTGTCACAAAGCTTTCTAGGCACTCGGTCGCATTTGCTGTTTCACCTGAAAGGCTCTTCAGGTAAGATTTAAACTCTATAAAAAAAATTCTAAGGCAGTAATTCAGCAAAGCTCACCAAAAGCCATGGTTGTCGTATTACTGACTGCTCAGAGTCCAGGTATCTGGAGGGGGAGGAATGCTGGGCATATGGTTGTGATTAAAACAGAGGCGGGGAAGCACAGCGTTGACATTAGCATGCTGCCTGTGGAACTTTATGAGGAACTGTGCCAGTCCCACTGCTGAGAGAATACAGACGCAGACTTGAAAATCCACACAGCAACGTAGACTGACTTTGTTTTTCTACCTGTCTGCTGTGTGCAATGTCACATTCTTTAATATGCAGTGATCAGCTCAAGAGAAGTTGTTTTGTCTTAATGAAACCGTGCAAGCAGCTGAGCTTTGACACAAAATGATGCAAAACGGCATGACGTTTTATAAATCCTCACTTTCAGCAACTCTGTCTAACCAGAGTGAATAAATGAATGAACAGAAAAGGAGATGAAAACATGAAACAGTTCATATTGTAAGCAATGCTAAATAAGATACTCGTTCCATTACACCAGAAGTGGAAAATGTTCAAGGGAAACAAAAAAAATCATAAAAAATCCCTTGAGCAAACTAGGAGACTTCACCAGAACAAAGAAATAAAAGGTGCTAAAATGTGGAAGAAAGACAGGGGGATAAAGCAGAGCCAAGTGGTTTGAGTGTGTTTACACTCCTCCAGTTTAACAACGGGAGTGGCTTCTTATTATAGAGGAGAGCTCACATCCAACACAAATGAGAATACAGAATATCAATTTGCTCATATTGACATGCAACAAGATTTTTAAATAATTACATAGGAGTAAATAGACCTTTGTCATGTTTTACTTGATGGAGTTATGGAGTCTCTTGCTGCAGGCTAAAGCAGATACTTCATTTAGGGATGAAAGTTTCTCAATTAAGTAGAGAAGCAATATTGAAGCAAGGATATTTGTACAGTTGTCTCTTGAATATTAACCGGGTGCGGTAAAGCAGAACAAAAAATCCTTGGGCTTATTTTGGACACTTACAGCATTTTATCTGACAAACAGGAATAAAACCATTCAACAAAATCCAAAACGTACTGGGATTACATTTTAATACAACCCTCTAACTTTAGTCGTCGTCGTATCCTTTTTGCAGTTTGTTGTTTTCACAAGTAAAATTTTCATGGTATGCAAAGACAAAGCCTTTGATTTCCAGGGAAAAGAATTAAGGCCAACCATAAGTTTACCAATGAGAATGTTTTTAAAAAGGTAGTTCAAAACAATTTTTGAACAGGGAACATGTTTGGCATAAAACAACAAAACCCTATATCAGCTATGAAGCACGGGGATGGACGCATCATGGTTGGGGGATGGAGGACTTGGCCAGAGTTTTATCAACCCGCACATGTGTGTCTAAGAATTGTCGTCTCACTGTTGCCAATTTAGTAACTTTGTTGCTATATTTAGCAACTTTTCAGACAGGAAAACAGTATCTGCCAAATTTAGAAACGGCAGGTCAGGTTTTTTTTTTGGAAGATCTGTAAACAATGATCATCCAGAAAACTGCTATCGGTCCGCCCCCTACCAAAACAAACTAGTAAACTAGAGGAAGTTTGCCAGTGAATTTATTTAAACCAAAAAGGGTAAGGACTTAGGGCTGCAATAACCTCAGCAGTCATTCATAATCTCCTTGAGATTCAAACCAGGACACAACAAAGATGTCAAAATGAACAACAAATGAGACACAAACAGGAAATGAGGGTGATTTGTGGCTGACTAGTGGCACAGTGCACTTCAGGCTCATTAAACAGAGACATATTGAGAAAAAGTATTCTTCCTGACAAAATATGGAGATAAAACATCACGAGCTGTTGGAGGATCCTGACAGCTAAATGAATCAGACACAGACAGAAAAACAAGACATAGAAGGCGGTAACCACAACATTCATGTCTTTGTTTCTGCAGTTGAGCAAATTTTACAAGAAGTCAGTAGATTTGCTAAAGGTTTTTCACAGTCCTGTTCTTCTAAGGGATTTTAAAGGTCGCAGTCAAGAAAAATCATCTCCCTGGTCATGCTCTGGCTCTAATTTCCATTCAAGGGTCACTTGCTGCATGTTAGATATAAGTGAGAGTGTTAGAACAGTGTAAACAAAGCAACTGTTTGGTTGCCTGAAACCCTGTGGGACCGAAGGAGGAGCCAGGAGGTACAACCATGAACCAGAGCAAGAGATCACACCTGGAGCCAAATGACAGAGGAGTAGGACAACCTGCTTCTTCTTCCTGAGGCCAGAAGACGTAAGAAAAGGGAAATAAACAGAGAGCTACAGCACTCTGACATTAGTTCACCGTCATGTTATGTAATTGGATTCTTGGCTATATGATCTCGGAGACGGGATAGACGACAGAAATGAAAGCCGGTGAAGGGAGAGGAGGAAGGGGCTCGGTGATAAAGGAGAGGATTGATTTTGGTTTCTACGCTGGAATGAGTCTCAGGGGAAAAGCGGAGGGAGTGGCGGGTTCATTCCCTGACCACACCCGCTTAAAAACACTAAATAGAAACAAACACACCCAGATTTTATGACCCACATCTATTCTGTTCAATCAGTACGGAAGGGAGAAAAAAAAAACAGATACCAAGAGAGACAGAGAAGGAAAATTAAGTTAAAATGAGAGGGAGCTGAAATGCTAATCTGAACAAAATGAGGTAATCTCATGTTCTTGGCCTTCATGCCTCAGGACTCACAGCTGCAGCCTCACCTGGTTGTCTTATTCTATTTTTAAAAGAACATTTCCACCTCAAATGTGATGTTAAATATTATAAAGTAAAGCCAGTTCGATGGGTACAATTGGTGCCAAGCATGAAACTCGAGGCATACAGTGAACATAAAGTTTACTGCAGACGCCAGTGAAAGCAGATGCTGGCGGTCTGAGGTCAGAACAGCTGGAACGAGTCAAACTTTCCAGGTGAGCAGGGCATCAGATAGTGTTTATTCATGTCATCGACGGGCAGGAGGCTGACCTATTTATAGTGCCTTGAACATTTTTTGGGAGATGGGAAATCACATCCATAAAACTCAATGTATTTCATACAGATTTTATGTGCTACAAAGCAAATTCTTACATGGTTTTCAAATATTTCACAAATTAAAATCTAGAAAGTGCAACTCCCCTGAGTCATGACTTCATAGAACAGTGTTTCAGTGCACTAAAAAGTGAGCACGTTAGGCTATGTTAGGGCTGGACGATTTGGTTTGAAAATAACAAATTTTTGATACCAAATTCGATTTCCTATTTTAATCTATTTTTTCCCCTCACTTTTTTCCTAAAAAAAAAAACCCATTGAAGTATGTGAAAGAAAATTTTAAAAATGACTTTTATTTAAATTATTCTTTTATTGAGTTGACCTGAATTCAAGGTTGAAATAAAGAGAAGCCAGAGAAGGTACTGGGTGGGCTAAAAATCTCTGGACTAAACCCCAGGAATGCATTTAAAAAAAAATAATAATTTTCCAAGAAATCAAATCTCCAAAAACAGAAAATTCTATTACTCAACAAAATCGATTTATAACTCAGTTCCAGGATACCTCTCTACCAGCCTCAAACATCTAGAGTCAGACTGGATGGAGATTATGTATGAACAGCATCATTCAAGTCTTGCCAAAGACTCCCAGATGGATTCATGTCTGGACTTTGACTTAGCCATTCTACATCATCAATACGCCTTGACATAAACCCTTTCACTGCAGTTCCAACAACACGGACCTGATGATCCGACTTGTTGCTGAAATGTGAACATTACCCCCAATATCACATCATCTTTCTTTTGGATTCAATAGGTTTTCTTCCAGTATGGCACTGTATTCTGCAATATTTCCATCTTCACCATCATGTTTCACACAAGAGATTGGGTATTCAGGATGAGGTGGAGAGCTAGAAGCCATATAAAGCCCAAAAGTTCATCTTTTGTCTCATCTGATCAGGGCAGATGAGACACTTCCCCTACATGGCTTGTGGCAAAATACAAGAAAGACTTCTCCTGGTTTTTCAACAATGGCTTTCTTCTCACCCTTCATAGAAGTCAGACTTAAGGAGTCCATGACTTATAGACTTATATAGTGACTATACAGTTCCTCCAGAATCAACGTGAACCTATTGGTTTCTTCCTTAAAAATATCCAGACCTAACCTCTGAGTTTAGGGCAATTACACATGAGAAGTCTCCGAATACTTTTGCAAGGCACTTTATCGACATTCAGAGTCTTCATATTGTCATACAACATTGATTGTAAATTAATTTCCTAAATTTCCATCTTGTCCCAGATGAACAGCGTCTAATCCAGACCTACAGTGTCCTCTGTCTGTCATTCATCCTGCTATAAATAGAGTGATGGGCTCCGCTGGTTAACCTGGGCTGAGCTGCCAGGCGTCTGACTGAAACACCTCCCCGTACAGCTGGCGCCTAGCGAGGCAGAAACAAGTCAGAGAGAAATGGACCAGGTGAGCTGCTGCACAAAACAAAGGAGAGACTCTGATCTACCCTCTCCTCCTCTGCTCTACTTCGTCTGTGCCCACCAGATGGGGAACGTACATCCTAGGATAGCGTGTGTAAGGCACCATAGAAGTGATTGTGTATTTCCCCACGTTTAATGGGCTATATTCACGTTTAGATGGCATTGCAGCTTGTAAATACAAACTGCTAACCTTCCAGAATTAACTACAAAGTGTTAAATATTTTAAAGCTTCAATGTGGCAATAATGGCTCAATGTGAAGGTATAACATTAACAACATTGCATGCCAAGCCTGAAAAATTATTTAATAACGACGATATAGTCAAAGGCTGAAGTTTTATCTGCAAACATTAACTAAATGTAGATCCATCTTTGACTTGAATTCACCCAGAGAAACAATTGCCCGTGGAGCTCAGTATCAAAAATATAGCATTGGCCTATGTTTAAAAGGCAAAACAGGGTCACTTTTATGACCTTGTTTGTTCCCAATGGCTCAGAGTGACTTAGGCAGCATTTAAAAGCTGTATTTAGATCACAGAGCCATGAATGCCAGTGAACATTTTTAGGCCTTTGCACACACATACACACACATATAGCCTGTGGTCGAATGTCTGGGAACTCTGAGAACAAAAGCAACGCATTTCCTTCTTTTCTCCTTTACAATGGCCAACAGAGTTGTGACATCAGTTGTTTTTTTTTTTTTAAACTACATTTAAATATAACAGCAATCAAAGCAATGCTTTTCCTGTGGAAACCCTCAGTCTGTTTACCCGCTTTTCGCAGCTGCTTTTCCAAATCTCCCGATGCTAAAAAGGGAAATTTCTGACATTTAGATTTAAACATTAATTGGGTCAAGTTTATAAAACTTGGAGTCTAATGCCTTCCATTGTAGCTCTTTGTATACATCCTGAGAAACAGAGAGAGATTTTACAAACCAAATTAGATATCCCCTAAACAACCAAAATTAAGACCTATAAACCAATAAAAATGACATTTGTTAGAGATGCAGAGAAACCAGTGACTAGAGTTGGATAATATTTAACTTGATCGCCCCGCACCAGTGATGCGTTGGTCAGAAACTCAAAAGTTTCATCTTTTTCTGATCAGTGAATGCACCAAATCCAATACTCATAACTAAAGAAGGAAAACTCAAAGTGACCCAATTTTCAGTACCAGCAAGGTGTTCACAAATATGTGGTTCACTCAGGGTGCAAGAAAGTGACAGGGAGCATTATTTTTAGCAGATAACATGAAGGCTAAGCTAAGTACAGCAAAGCTGCTTGGATTTATCCTTTTGATCAGTTGCAGCAACTGTTAAGAAGGTACTTTTTTCCCCTTCAAAAACAATGCAAATGTCCAAAACATCAGTGAAGGGACCAGACTCATGTGTCCGACTTGGCCGTGCTACCCCGCTGCCTCTGCACAGAGATGACAGGAATGTGGTCTGTTCGTCCTCGAGCAGCTAAACAAAGTTATCTGCCCACCACATCATGAGACTCAAAGCTGCTCCTCTCCCCGCCAATGTTTATCCACTGTTTTCCAAGTCTCTGTGTGTGTCCGGGAAGATTTTATTTAGCAATCAGCCCCGTCCCTGGAGATGACCGGTGCTTTGGGATTTAGGACCCAGTTGCTGTGGCAACCAGAACGGTCACCTGACACCAATCACTTCCAACGTCATGTTTACCATTTCCAGATGAACAGAGGGGATAGGAGTGGATGGGTAGAGAGAGATAAAGCGTGTTTTTTGTTTTGTTTTGTTTTTTAAACAGGGCAAAAGGCAGTTTCAGTGTAAATTAAGGAACACTTGAAAAACAAAAATTATTCAAACATTATGGGAAGCAAGGTTTGGCAAGCGTGAGTAATTTGCATTGACAAAAAAAATGTCAGGCGAATGCAGGTGTGGTCACATTTCCAGGAAGGAGAGTGACATCTGATCTCTCCCGGGAGCCCCGCCCCCTCATGATGATGTCGAGAGCCGCCCAGGTTGCCTAACAGGTGAAGCACAGGTATGCGGCAGTTTCATCCCAACCTGTCCGACTGGTCCAACAGTATTGCTGTCAAACCCCACACATAACCAAGGACATTTTGGACATTTTGAAACACTTTGAGTTTCAAATTGTGGCCGACTATGCTAACAGATTACACATTACAAATAATTAAATTTACAGTCATCATGTCAGATAAAGAGAAGCATTTATTTGTTTTGTGTCTTTCTTCTTTGCATATCTTAAATGATGTAGGAAGTGACTCAAACACAGGAGTGCTCCTGTGCTGTGGACCGACAGTTAACGGCAGTAGTAGGTGAGACAAACAACGAAACAGTCCCGACTGGATGCAAAGGATTCTTCACATTCCTTCAAAAGAGGACAATGAACCCACAGAGACGGCACAAAAACAAACACACCTCTTCACCGGTAGTGAAGGCGATGTCTTTAGAAATAACAGCTACTGGAAAAATAAACTGAAAACTATTTTCAAGACCCAAAAAGGCAAAGCAAAAAAAATAAATTTTATTCTATAATTGAGTTCAACCAGCCTGTCCTTTGATTTTCAAACCAAATAAGTAGTTTTTAAAAAAAAAGCAGTTTAAGCAAAAAGGCCTGTGGAGCTAAAAGAGAAAGGAACTGCCATATATGGATGATGACCACCCAACTGGAACAGCACCACTGCATTTTTCTATAATCAAAAACAACACCTAAAAGTAAAGTGTTGAATTGATGTGTGGCTGTTGAGTGGTAAAAAAAAAAGGGTCGAAGTGAGTACTCTTGCTTCTTCCAAAGAGCCAACAAAAACATCACTTTCAATATAATGATTCTTTCACTGTGGTTGTTACAGTTTTTTTTCTTTCAATACAAAATGCCCACTCACGTTATCCAGCATGTCCACTCATGTCGTTGGATAACTGTTTTATCCAGACATACATTTAGCCGCAATAATTACCTGCAGAAAAGAGTTATTTATTTATGTCTGAGCCAAATGGATGAGAAAGTTTAACCACCCCCCTGCAGTTCAAGTGTATTTTACAACTTTATTTTGATGTTTACCTCTAGCTTTAAGTGACTTTTTATAATCAGACCATATGTACAATAACTTGGAGTATGAGAAGCATGATGGATTATGGCTTCATAATTGAGTTTTGACTTTAGTATGGTCACAAGCAAAACATGGGCTGTGCCTCCATTCACCACCACTTTGTGTTACCCAACTATGGCACAGCTCGCTAAACAAAAAGTATTGAGGTGAAACAGTTTAGGAAAATGTGCTGGCATATGCACAGCAGAGTGAAAATGCTGCCAACAGGTACATCAATTTTGTTTTTATAAATTAGGACAAAATACACTGACTCTTAAATCCACATATAGGGGTTCCGGGTCAGTAGGTCTCTGAGATACTGCTCTCAGACAGCACTACTAACTTGTACCTTCTGAATTCAAATTTGAGCTGGAGACTTTTTTTATAACTATTCTTGTCTCGGAGGAGCCACTGTGTTGTGTACTAATGCCCAAGTTCAGTGTACCTAACTCAGCAGCATTCTCGGATGCCTTGCGTTAGCTTTCTATTTCTTTCCCCAAACAGCTTTGAAAATATTATATTTTGAATATTTGAATTCTTAAATTTTAAAGATGTACGTCTTATCCACTTCATGTAAACTCATATGAACTGTTGTATCACTTTTAAAATGAAAGTACACATTTCTTTTTATGTGGTGAACCTTATTGCAATGACTCATTCAAATTTAACCTTTAAAGTCTGTATTTACTGATAAAGAGAGGAAACGACACAGGAAAAAGGAGCTACAGAAAGCCGGTCAAGATAAAAATAACAATTAACAAAAACAGCCAAAAATACCTTTGATTCAAACATTATGAAAAGTAAGAAAGAATTGATATGACCCCAAATATGGCCGCCACTCTGCCTATCAGTGTCATTTTTTATTTGCTTTTCCAGCTGTTTTCTATGATAACATTGTTCGAACGTGCTTGGTGCTTTCTTTGACCCTGAAGCTCAACACAATTCGGCATCTGCGATAAGCTCCCCTTCACACACACACGTAAAAAAAAAGCAGAGTTGTGTGGAGTCGACTGTCATGCATGCTCTGCTCTGAAGCCCAGTATGACAATAAGAGCAGAACTTGTCCACTGTGACTCAGCAAGCAAGTAGGCCACAATCCAGTTCCAGCTGTCCCTTTATCAGCCCATTTACATCATGAAGAATAGAAATCAACTTCCCCCTGAAAAGAAACAGTGGGTCTGCGTGCACTCAGAGCCTAAGAACCCCACAGGGAAATTAGATTTCTTGTCTAATTTATGAGCTCTGGTGCCCAGTAGAGCGTGAGGACATGGAGGGACGTTTGTGTTCGCCGGCAATCTTACGCTCACTTTTGTTAGAGTGTTAAGAAAATAGGCGATTCCCTTATGTGGTAAGCTGATTGGAGCAATACATCATCTGTTGCAGACCCAGTCATTTCACAGCATGGACTACTGGGTGGGAATGACAAAGACAGAAGCTGTTGAGGGAGGGAAGTCGCGCAATATTTTAGAAAAGATTTAACAGGCAAGATTCCCCTCCAGGAGACCGAAGAGATGAATCCAGTTGAAATATGTAGCGCTCATAAACAGTGCATGGTACAAGACGCACAGAACAGAAACCAGTGCTGGTCATGTTGACCCTTTCAAAATGTTACACCTTTGTTTCAACCCTGGCTGTACGAAACAGAGATCAGTTCTCACAAAATATATGATGAAATCACATTAAGCATTAGAACTGAGCATTCCAAAACCATTTGTCTCAATAATTCATAAACATACTTTGTTGCAAAGGAAAATGATTTGATGATGTAATTAAGTACGCAGGAATGAAATGGTTTGTATACAGGTACAAAATGTAGGTAGGAAGGGACAAGATGGCAAAGTGTCTACAAACTAGGAGTACAATTTGGATCCAGCAGTCATAAATTCACAGCAGACAGTTTTTCAAATGCACCAAATTTTTGGAGAAAAACAATCCACCATCTGTCATGAAACATGAAGATGCCAGAGATATTTTCTTACTATCTATGTGTGCCGTGTGGAAGAATGTGGGAGCAATCAGGAGGGTTGAAGTCAACCCCCCGCGTGCTTAAGCAAGACATTTGGTTTCCACATGATTTTCTGGTCTAAACCTGCCAGAATTCATCTTCTCTCTTATGTATTCCATCGCCAGGGCAGCATCTCTTCATGAGACTGGTAACTTTGTCTAAGGTGAAAGTACATTTCTGATGTGTAATCTGTTCAGACAACTCACTTTGAGAATTTCACATTTAATCAGACACTTTCAGTCCTGGAATATAGTCAAAATCAAATTCCATGAATTTCCAAACCTTTCAAGACTACATTAGGAATCCTCAGCCATCTAATGCTCATTCTGGAGATCGTAAAGCACTCCCAGGGAGAAGGGAGATAGAGTCACTCTAATGAGTTGCGGATCTCCGCTGGTATCTGTTCCCAGTGCGCGAGATGTCCAACACACAGACTGTGCGGATTGCTTCATGTTGGTGCAGTTACATTTCCTTCCCTCTCTCTTGGATCTGCAATATCAGCTTGATTTCTGAAAGATCACACCACTGCAGGCCTTTACTGGCTAAAGTGGTGATTTATGAACCGCCAGAAGCAGCTTATAAAATGCTGTAAAAGAAACATCAAGGAGAACCGTAATGATACTGTAAATCTATCTCATAGTCCGTGCAGCATTATATTTTCACATGGAGCAGACAAGTTAGCTGGATTCTAGACAAAATTACGACTTTAAAAAGAAACAGTGACACTCAGCAGACACCTGAGAGACTAAAACACTAATCTCAGCCAGAGCCAGCTATGTAAACACAGCATTCCTGCACAGAACAGAACGGAGGGGAAACAGCAATGAGGAGGAGAATGAAAACTCAAGACCAGAACCCGCTATGTAAACTTTATGAAAAGCATCCACACGCATCTGGATGCATGCTTCCCCCCCACGTCAGGGTTCTTCAAACGACAAAGAGCATCTATGTTTCCACGTCTGCAGCGCTGCTGATGGGACAGCGGCATGTGACAAATAGATTTCCACCACTTCCCACACGATTCTGTTCATTTGGCCTCGGCGCGCAAATAAAGATCACATGATGCCCTCATAAAAGCTCTGCGAGCGGCACAGAGGAGAGGTCAATCAGGGTAGAAATCGGCTCACACGGCCTCGATAAAGAACAGAGACAGAGTGTGCAGCAAACAAAGTAAAAATAGAGGCACGATGACAAACCTAGAGGGTCCGTGAAAAGTCACGATGTTGACGCATCATGTTATTTACATATGGGCATCTGATTAGACTGCTGGCAAATGAGCGCACTGCTAAACCCTCTTGATTATCAGCTACTCTGTTTTATGCAGTTCTCTAAAACCCATCTACAAATTAAGTGAAATAGGCTTGAAAATAAAAGTTCCAAGAAATAGGCTTTGATTCAAATGTTTTCTGAGTCTCCTATAATAAAAGATACTCTTAAATGAGTAATTAATTGTAAAACCAGAGCTAAAACAATGTATTTAGCATTTGTGTAGGCTCCGATTTCCTTAATTTCGTGAGATTGGCTGATACTTGATGTGAAACCAATTTGAGCTACTGATCTTATCTACCTCTTCAAATGTTTGAAAATCAGCTACAGTCCACTTTCTCTCTACCCTGACAGAACTGACTGACAGACCCTCCCACCACATCTGCAAAACAAGAGTCATCCAAGCATTGCCAACTGAGCAACATTTTTTTTTACTATATTTAGCAATGTTTCAGACAAAATAATAATAATAATAATTAGAATTGTCCAAAATCGGAATCTGAAGGTCAGGCTGCAGTCTGCACCCCTAGAGTTATCCCAATAACTAACTAAATCCAGGAATATACTCAACCATAATGAAAATAACTCATTGGCCAGGGTTTAAGTACTTAATGAAATTATTTGTTTGATATGCAAAGCCAAAGAAGTGGCAAAGCATAGGATTAAATACTAGAGACAATTCTAAAAATGACTGTAGTTTACTCAATAGCTACCACAGAGAGTATTTATCAAAAAGGGGATGTGTAAACCTAAGAAGATAAAGATTTGCCCAGGTTACAATAAATGCATAAAGAAGTGTATTCCTCTCAAAAATGCATGTGGTTGATCTCAGGCTGCAGCAGAATGTGGTTTTAAATACATCTTTATACTGTTTTATATATAAAAATCAAGAGACTTACTCAAAAAAGGACTTATCTTCATGTCACATTCAGGCTCAAACAGAGCAGATGAAAGCCATGTATACTCCTATCTCCTTAAAAATAGAGAATTAGCAGAACTCTGCAAAAAGTCAAAGTGGGAAAATTACCATATAAAGTGCCGTTAGAGTAGATCTAAGGTTTTAATTCACACAGCCGTCATGAGCCGCATTTAGGTTTAAAAGAACGCGTGCAAGGCAATAATTTTAAACAGCTTTAAAGTTTGAGGACGTAAGAGAATCTGGAGGTCCAGCGGCGGACCGTGATGTGAGGTATCTGATTGAGTAATCCCATCACAAATCCACTCACCGAAATCTCCCACCAAGATAAAGATGGACACTGGCGACCTCTTAATTAAGACTCGATTCTTTTCCTGTCTGCTAATTAGCCTTTGCTTGTCTAATTAAGATGCTATCATTAAGCCGCCGCGTTTCATTCACTGAACTCTACAGTTTTAGAGGTGAAAAATGAGGACAAAACCTTTCTATTGTAGCATTTCAGCCGTGGCAGCGCTGACCTTTAAGAGTTCATAAGCATAATGACCTTTACTTTTTGTTACACAATCCCGCACACACACAGCGCGACAGTGTGACCATGTCGCCGAGATGTCAAGCAACACCAAAACAGTTGAGGAAGTCAACCTGCGGATGTGGGGATTTTTTTTTTCTTCTCCATGTCGTATCCAACAGCACAGGTTTCAATCACCTGGTATATGGATGCAATATCTATAATCAAGGACACTGGGAACAATGAGCTCTCTGAGACCAACACCATTCAACATGAAGAAAAGACATAGCAATTTGTCAGGAAATCGCACTGAGCCCCATCATACAAACTACACCCTGTCTGATTTTATTCCAACTTTGCTTTAGCGGTTTGCACTCAGCAGAAAACAGTTTTGATTTTGAACCAACATTCAAACTTAACCAAAGGTTTTCAATTAGTAGAAAAGCAACTTCTTTGTGAACCGTCTCGGTGTAACCAGGTAATCTGAGATTCAACCTCTCATTCAAATGAGACACAATTCATTTCAGTCCAGATGAAACAGAAAGTAAAAACTCATTCTAAGAGATTGACCTTTTCGTCACTGGAAAACCAAGTCTCTTTCTTTTCCATACTTTCAACCATCATATCTCATCTGACAACGACTGCTACCAGCAAAGCAGTTTTCAGAACGTTGCCACACCCTGCAGTATGCAACTGTTGTGGAATGACCAGTTTAATTATTTGTTTCATTGGAGGCTTGAGCAGACATTTCCAGATGGTAGCAGTCTGAAATAGCTGTCCCACAGTGACAGCTATGACATTCAAATGACAGTAAGTGTCGACAAAATGAAGAGTCTAGTAAGAATGGAGCATAGAAAAGAACAGCAAACACTGCAAGCATAATAGCTACTTCTAAGCGGCTCACTACTGTGGCTTTTTCTGTGTAAATCCTTTTAATCAAGGCTAGACCGCTCTCCAAACCTGTGGATACTTTCTTGTTTTGTCTGCGTTTGCTTGTGGATGCGTGCGAAAAACCTTCCCAAACACATCACATAATGGGATTTATGTAGACAGACCCCCGTTTGGCCTTGGGTGGGGTTTGTTTAAAGGTAAAGAAAGGGAGGAAGCAGACCACAGGATAAGGAGGATTGAATTAGCATAGAGAAGAAATCTACTGAGACTCTCTTAATAAAAGGCTGGCATTTGCTATTCATGACAAAAGATGCATTACATGCTCACTTTTATGAGAAGAAGTCAAAAAAGGAAAAAAATTAAATAATTTAAAAAAAAAAACAATGCTACTTTATGCAGGAGTTTGGTTCTTCCCCAAGCTTCTTTTTGTTGAAGAAAGTCTACTTTCTACGGGTTTTAGTCTCATCTCTATTAATAATGTCCACAGTCACTATAAATTCCATCATGTTGTTTCGGTGTCATGCCCACTGAAGGCAGAACCGGATCTCATCCAAGTTTAACAGCAGCACAGCCGACAGAAAGACTCTGACTCGTCAACCCGTTTAGTCTGCAAACACACTAGTTTCCTCTGCACACACATCATTACCATCTGGAAGCATACATGTAATATTTTTTAAAAATCATACAATCCAGAGAACAAACTTGGGGCATTTATTGGTTGTCCGCTAAAGGAATGAGTAATAAGAACTGCTTGCATGTTACTGGGATGTTTAAAAAGTTCCCTGGTAAAACAGCAAACAATAAGCACAACCATGGCGACACATGAAGGCGTATTGATGACAATAAGTATTAAAAACTGTTAGTGGGGAACAATATATTTGAAACTTCATCAGTTGGCTAGATACATAACATATGACAGAAAGCAAACGTAGCAAGAATTGTGAGCACATAGGCTGCTGAGCATTTCTCACAGATATGGAGAATTACTTAATATGGCCATTGATGCGCACAACCAGTTTACTTATAGTTGGGGGAAAAAGTGTGTCAGTGGCACACAGAGGAAAACAAGTGTGTTACTACTGGCAAGGTCAGAATTTCTCATCCAAATTTGCAATGTTGAGCAATAAATAATAAAATATTTCATACCTTTGTCCCAAATTGCCTTAGGAACTTAATTTTTTTTTTTTTTTTAAAGGCCAACTAGGAAGTTGGTAGACATGTTACTGCACAAACTCTACTACCACTAGTATATATAAGCATCAATATGGAGAAGAATTTTCTCAGATGCATCTGCTCACAAGACCAGTTCTGCTTGTGAGCAGAACTGGTCAACTTTCTCTTTGCTCTACTCTTACTAGTGTTCAGAAAAAATGTATAAATATATATTTTTTCTGATCAGTTCACATTGAACAGAATAGAAAATAATAACTTATTGTCTCTGAGTAAGGTTATTCAGGTGTATCAGCAGCAAAGTGACAAGCGGTGCCCAGCCACAGCAACGCTTTTTGGTGTGGGAGTTGTCCCCTAGTAAAACTCGAGGTTAGTTAATTTCAGTGTTTAAAAACTGAATTCAGAGAAAACAGGACAAAAACAAGAAACAATTTTCTTCGACATGCTGAGATATCGCTGAGGCTGCATAAGAGATGGAGAAAGATAACAGTAAGGCTAAACAGAATGCAATAAATGAATACAAAAGTCATTTGGTTAGAAGTTGTGGGAATTAAAAACCATACCTACTGGTGAATAGATAAAATGCACAAATAGTCAATCAGCGCCATGGAAAATAAAGTGCACGTCTTGGGTGGATCCACAACTACTGAACCACAAATAGGCGGAGGTCCACTGTACTCTCAGTATCAGGGATGTGTTCAAGAAAGGAAATTAGAGGAAGCAAATAAATGAAAGAAGCTGTATAAGCGGGAAAGTGAACTTCCTTGAAGCATGTCTGCGGTTTATTCAGAGAGAAAGAAATTCTTGAAGAGGAATCTGAAATGGCTAAAATGAGCATTAGCAGATCAAAGATTTATAAAGAGCGGACATTGAAATTTGGCCAGAGAATTCTGATTGGAGCATGTCCCGGGTTTGTTGTACCCACTTTACCGAAAGGCCCATGTATGCGTGTTGCACCCAGTCTGATTGCCATGAAAATGTCAGTCATTATGTACATTATGTACATTTAGGACTATTTTCAGGCAATTTTTGTCAAAAATCCTCAAAGGACATAATTTTTTTTTTTTATTTTAAAAGGGAACGCCTGAGTGGCTCCCCCTGCCACCCTACTAAGCTCACTATAATAAATTAGTTGGCCTTTCTCCGCCTCTGACAGAGTGTGTAACTGCAAGTGCCAAGTGTGACCAATTCCCATTCACACTCCATCTAACAGCCTCCACTCAAGCTAATTAGGGAGAGAAAGACGATTCTCTAGTAAACAAGCGAGGAAACGGCGCACATGTGTGATTACCTCCTACTGCATTGGTGAGGCAGCATTTCATGGCCTATTTAGTTGCTAACTCACAGTCGGTCCAGTGTACTTAATCTCAAAGCTCACAGTGTACTATTATACACCATCTCTTCTTGCGCAGTCGTACAAATTGAAGCACACACACGCAGACTGAAATTAAAGCCGGAGTTGATTGCCAAAAGTTGTCTACGAGGAAGGAAGTAGTCAGTGTGTCGGAGAACACAAAAGATGGAAGAGCGGTTGGGGTAGGAGACACGTCTCACTTCCTGCCAAGAAAAGGAAATAAACACTTCCACAGGCAGACCCCGTGGCAAAAGACATGCATCTGAACACAGTCAGGACTGAAAGCAATGACGGCGTTATAAATCTGAGCATGTAAGCAAGTCACGCCACCATTTAAAATAAGAATATTTCATGCTTCTTTAAATTTATCACTACCAAGGCCTCATTTATCACACCAGCTCTATATTATAATTTAACTCCGAGGCAAGTGCACCCAGACTCTGAAGCTGCAGCTCAGGGATTCCCGATTGGTCTGAGAGCGATATGGCAGCCTTTGAGTGAAGAAGATGTCAAAGTCTAATGTGCCCTAAAGCATGGTTGCAAATCTTGTTCTCCTTTTCCATAAACAACTCCCATACAGACACAGCATACCTCCTGCCTCAGGGAAACAGGTCAGGTCTGGGCTACTGCGTCATGTTTCAAGGCTTGAAGACACACTCATCCATGCAACGGCATCGGTGTCGTCATCTCCAGGATACCATCAGAGCTGCTTTACATAGTGTAACCATTTAGTAACATGCGCCTAAGCTAATTAAAGGGGGTTAATGTGCCTTGTTTTGAAACAATATTAAACCAACATGAAGTAGTGATTGATTATAAGGTGAACATAAAATGAGAAGTGGATTTTCAAGTTCAAGTTCAGTTTTGAAAAGTAAAATATAAAAATTGACTAGGCCAATGTAGCACAGGGGCTTAGCTCCATCCAACCTCACATCAACTATGACCAGCTTCCATGAAGCTTGCAGCCAAGCTTCTCCACCAATATCTTCCACAGTTTTCTCAGGAAAGTGGGATGTTTTGGTTTTCTCCAACACAAACGGTTTTATGTATAGGTCATAGGGTTAAGTCTTCCCATTCAAGATGGGAACGTATTTTTCTAAATATGGGTTGTCGGTTTCAAAAACACCTACGGCTCAGGAGATATCATCATCTACATGGAAATACCAAACAGTCCTGAGTGCCCATGTAAATGTTGTTTTGCAAACAATGTATTGTTTGTGGTGCAAGACAGTCTATGGCAGGGGTGCTCAAGTTCAGTCCCCGAGAGCTACCGTCCTGCAACTTTTAGATGTAGCCTTACTCCAACAGACGGGGATCAGCTCTGAACAGGCCTGGTAACGAGCCATTCATTTAATTCAGGTGTGTTGGAGCAGGGGTGCATCTGAAAGTTGCAGGGTGGTAGCTCTCGAGGACTGGACTTGAGCACCCCTGGTCTATGGCTATTGATTTAAAATACATGGCTTTCTACGGTGGCCGACAGGTGCAAATGCACAGCAAAAGAGAAAACATGCAAACAAAAAAAAGACACGCGCACAAATTAAATGCGGCAAACAAAAAAGAGAGACGAAAACACCCCCGAATGAAATGCAGCAAATAAAAAAGAAAACGCAAACAAAAAAGACAGACGCAAACACCCCCGAATGAAATGCAGCAAACAA